>VZQC01008386.1:2499946-2653574 GCA_009823505.1 Rhizomys pruinosus
GGTCTCAGACCCTGTCTTCACAGATATGTATTGTCTCAGACATGTCCACTGTCTCAGTCCCTGTTGTTTCAGATATATCTACTCTCTTAGTCCCTGTTCTTTCAGACATGTATCCTGTCTCAATTCTCCTTGTCTCAGACCTGAACATGCTCTTAGTCGCAGTTATATCAGACATGTCCACTGTCACAGTGCCTGTGGTTCCAGACATGTCCACTGTCTCATTCCCTGATGTTTCACACATGTTCAATTTCTCAGTGCCTGTTGTCTCAGACATGAACACTGGCTCAGTCCCTGTCCTCTCAGACATGTCCAATGTCTCAGTCCTGGTTGTATCCAGTGTCTGATATCAAATATATCCAGTGTCTGAGTCCCTACAGTCTCAGACATGTCAAGTGTCTGATTCCCTGATGTCACAGACATGTCCAAAGTCTCAGTACCTGTTTTATCAGATACGTCCACTGTCTCAGTCCTCGTTGTTTCAGATGTGTCCACTGTCTCAGTCCCTGTTTTCTCAGTGAGGAAGAGGCTAGGGACAGAAGTCCCCAGGAACTTACCTGACCTTTATGACATCAGTCCAAAAAGGACTCTGAATCCTGGTTTCCAACAACTATAGGCCAGTGGCAACATGAAACACATCACTTGTCTTGAAAGACTGGAATAACCAGGGTGTTGCCTTGATGCTTTCGGCCATCTGGATGCTCATGTCCCAGAAGACGCAGGAATCCAGTGTTGGGAAACTTCTGGAGACGCAGGGTGTGCCATCTAGCCCATCATATCTGGCCATTTTCCCACAGGGACACACAAGTAACATGGATCAGGACAAAGTAGAATGGTTGTTATCCCCCTGATATACCCAGGTTATCAGTGTGTGTGTGTGTGTGTGTGTGTGTGTGTGTGTGTGTGTGTGTGTTTGTGTGTGTGTGTTTGTGTGCTTGAGTGTGTGAGCCAACATGGCCAATATCTCAGTGACTGTACTCTCATACATGTCCAAAGTCTCAGTCCCGGTTGTCTTAGATATGTCCACTGTCTAAGTCCCTGCAGTCTCTGACAAGTCCAATTTCTGATTCCCTGTTGTCTCAGACATGTCCAAAGTCTCAGTCCCTGTTGTTTCAGATATATCTAATGTCTCATTCCCTATTGTTTCAAACAAATATCCTCTCTCAGTACCCATTGTCTCAGACCTGAACACATTCTTAATCGCAGTTTTATTAGACAGGTCCACTGTCTCAGTCCCTGTTGTCTCAAACATATCCAAAGTCTCAGTCCCGGTTAACTCAGACATATCCACTGTGTCAGTCCCTGTGGTCTCAGACATGTCCACTCTCTCAGTACCTGTTGTCTCATATATGTCCACTGTCTCATTCCTGATTGTCTCAGATGTTTCCACTGTCTCAGTGCCTGTTGTCTCATATGTGTCCACTGTGTCAGTCACTGTTATCTCAGACAGAACTTGTCCACTGGCGAAGATATGTCAACTGACTCATTCTCTATTTTCTCAGACAGCTCCACTGTCTAGAACCCTGTTGTCTCAGACATGACCACTGTCTCAGTCGCAGTTGTTTCACACATGTCCACTGTCTCATTCCTGTTGTCTCAGACATGTTGATTGTCTCAGACCCTGTTTTCTCAGATATGTGTGTTGTCTCAGACATGTCCAGTGTCTCAGTCCCTGTTGTCTCAGACATGTCCACTGTCTCATTCCCTGTTGTCTCAGACACGTCCACTGTCTCAGTCCCTGTTGTCTCAGACATGTCCACTCTCTCATTCCCTGTTGTTTCCCACATGTCCACTGTATCAGTCCCTGTTGTTTCCGACATGTCGATGGACTCAGACACTGCTTTCTCAATTTTGTGTGTTGTCTCAGACATGTCAACTGTCTCATCCCTGTTGCCTCCCACATGTCCACTGTCTCACTCCCTGTTGTCTCTGACATGACCACTGTCACTGTTGCAGTTGTTTCACACTTGTCCACTTTCCTAGTCCCTTTTTTCTTTTATATGTTGATGGTCTCAGACCCCACTTTCTCAAATACGTGTATTGTCTCAGACATGCCCACTGTCTCAGTCCCTGTTGTCTCCGACATGCCCACTCTCTCAATCCCAGTTGTTTCACACATGTCCACTGTCTCTGTACCTGTTGTCCCAGACATGTCGATGGTCTCAGACCCTGTCTTCACAGATATGTATTGTCTCAGACATGTCCACTGTCTCAGTCCCTGTTGTTTAAGATATATCTACTCTTAGTCCCTGTTCTTTCAGACATGTATCCTGTCTCAATTCTCCTTGTCTCAGAACTGAATACGCTCTTAGTCGCGGTTATATCAGACATGTCCACTGTCACAGTGCCTGTTGTTCCAGACATGTCCACTGTCTCATTCCCTGTTGTTTCACACATGTTCAATTTCTCAGTGCCTGATATCTCAGACATGAACACTGGCTCAGTCCCTGTTTTCTCAGACATGTCCAATGTCTCAGTCCCTGTTGTCTCAGACATGTCCACTGTCTCAGTCCCTGTTGTCTCAGATATGTCCACTCTCTCATTCCCTGTTGTTTCCCACATGTCCACTGTATCAGTCCCTGTTGTTTCCAACATGTCGATGGACTCAGACACTGCTTTCTCAAATATGTGTGTTGTTGTCTCAGACATGTCAACTGTCTCATCCCTGTTGCCTCCCACATGTCCACTGTCTCACTCCCTGTTGTCTCTGACATGACCACTGTTGCAGTTGCAGTTGTTTCACACTTGTCCACTTTCCCAGTTCCTTTTGTCTTGGATATGTTGATGGTCTCAGACCCCACTTTCTCAAATACGTGTATTGTCTCAGACATGCCCACTGTCTCAGTCCCTGTTGTTTCAGATATATCTACTCTCTTAGTCACTGTTCTTTCAGACATGTATCCTGTCTCAATTCTCCTTGTCTCAGACCTGAACACGCTCTTAGTCGCAGTTATATCAGACATGTCCACTGTCACAGTGCCTGTTGTTCCAGACATGTCCACTGTCTCATTCCCTGTTGTTTCACACATGTTCAATTTCTAAGTGCCTGTTGTCTCAGACATGAACACTGGCTCAGTCCCTGTTCTCTCAGACATGTCCAATGTCTCAATCCCTGTTGTCTCAGATATATCCAGTGTCTGAGTCCCTGCAGTCTCAGACATGTTAAATGTCTGATTCCCTGATGTCGCAGACACGTCCAAGGTCTCAGTACCTGTTTTCTCAGAAACGTCCACTGTCTCAGTCCTCGTTGTTTCAGATGTGTCCACTTTCTCAGTCCCCGTTTTCTCAGTGAGGAAGAGGCTAGGGACAGAGGTCCCCAGGAAGTTACCTGACCTTTATGACATCAGTCCAAAAAGGACTCTGAATCCTGGTTACCAGCAACTATAGGCCAGTGGCAACATGAAACACATCACTTGTCTTGAAAGACTGGACTGACCAGGGTGTTGCTTTGATGCTTTCGGCCTTCTGGATGCTCATGTCCCAGAAGACGCAGGAATCCAGTGTTGGGAAACTTCTGGAGACGCAGGGTGTGCCCTCTAGCCCATCATATCTGGCCATTTTCCCACAGGGACACACAAGTAACATGGGTCAGGACAAAGTAGAATGGTTGGAATCCACCTGATATACCCAGGTTATCAGTGTGTGTGTGTGTGTGTGTGTGTGTGTGTGTGTGTGCTTGAGTGTGTGAGCCAACATGTCCACTGTCTCAGTGACTGTTCTCTCATACATGTCCAAAGTCTCAGTCCCGTTTTTCTTAGATATGTCCACTGTCTAAGTCCCTGCAGTCTCTGACAAGTCCAATTTCTGATTCCCTGTTGTCTCAGACATGTCCAAAGTCTCAGTGCCTGTTGTTCCAGACATGTCCACTGCCTCATTCCTTGTTGTTTCACACATGTTCAATTTCTAAGTGCCTGTTGTCTCAGACATGAACACTGGCTCAGTCCCTGTCCTCTCAGACATGTCCAATGTCTCAGTCCTGGTTGTATCCAGTGTCTGATATCAAATATATCCAGTGTCTGAGTCCCTGCAGTCTCAGACATGTCAAGTGTCTGATTCCCTGATGTCACAGACATGTCCAAAGTCTCAGTACCTGTTTTATCAGATACGTCCACTGTCTCAGTCCTCGTTGTTTCAGATGTGTCCACTGTCTCAGTCCCTGTTTTCTCAGTGAGGAAGAGGCTAGGGACAGAAGTCCCCAGGAACTTACCTGACCTTTATGACATCAGTCCAAAAAGGACTCTGAATCCTGGTTACCAGCAACTATAGGCCAGTGGCAACATGAAACACATCACTTGTCTTGAAAGACTGGAATAACCAGGGTGTTGCTTTGATGCTTTCAGCCATCTGGATGCTCATGTCCCAGAAGACGCAGGAATCCAGTGTTGGGAAACTTCTGGAGACGCAGGGTGTGCCATCTAGCCCATCATATCTGGCAATTTTCCCACAGGGACACACAAGTAACATGGGTCAAGACAAAGTACAATGGTTGTAATCCCCCTGATATACCCAGGTTATCAGTGTGTGTGTGTGTGTGTGTGCTTGTGTGTGTGTGTTTGTGTGCTTGAGTGTGTGAGCCAACATGTCCAATGTCTCAGTGACTGTACTCTCATATATGTCCAAAGTCTCAGTCCCGGTTGTCTTAGATATGTCCACTCTCTAAGTCCCTGCTGTCTCTGACAAGTCCAATTTCTGATTCCCTGTTGTCTCAGACATGTCCAAAGTCTCAGTCCCTGTTGTTTCAGATATATCTAGTGTCTCATTCCCTATTGTTTCAAACAAATATCCTCTCTCAGTACCCGTTGTCTCAGACCTGAACACATTCTTATTCGCAGTTTTATCAGACAGGTCCACTGTCTCAGTCCCTGTTGTCTCAAACATGTCCAAAGTCTCAGTCCCGGTTAACTCAGACATATCCACTGTGTCAGTCCCTGTTGTCTCAGACATGTCCACTCTCTCAGTACCTGTTATCTCATATATGTCCACTGTCTCAGTCCTGATTGTTTCAGATGTGTCCACTGTCTCAGTGCCTGTTGTCTCATATGTGTCCACTGTCTCAGTCACTGTTATCTCATTCAGGACTTGTCCACTGGCGAAGATATGTCAACTGTCTCAATCTCTATTGTCTCAGACAGCTCCGCTGTCTAGAAGCCTGTTGTCTCAGACATGACCACTGTCTCAGTCACAATTGTTTCACACATGTCCACTGTCTCATTCCTGTTGTCTCAGACATGTTGATTGTCTCAGACCCTGTTTTCTCAGTTATGTGTGTTGTCTCAGACATGTCCAGTGTCTCAGTCCCTGTTGTCTCAGACATGTCCACTGTCTCATTCCGTGTTGTCTCAGACACGTCCACTGTCTCAGTCCCTGTTGTCTCAGACATGTCCGTGGTCTCATTTCCTGCTGTTTCTGATATAACTACTATCTCATTCCCTGTTTTTTTCAGAAATGTCGCATGTCTCAGTCTACATTGTATCAGACATGAACACACTCTTGTTCGCAGTTGTATCAGACATGTCCACTGTCTCAGTCACTGTTGTCTCACACTTGTCCAGCGTCTCAGTCCCTGTTGTTTAAGACATATCCACTGTGTCAGCACCAGTTGTCTCAGACAAATCCACTGTCTCAAACCCTGTTGTTTCAGAATTGTTGCCTGTCTCACTCCCCATCGTCTCAGACATGAACATGCTCTTAGTCACAGTGGTATCAGATATGTCCACTGTCTCAGTCACTGTTTTATCAGCCATGTCCAATGTATCATTCCTTGTTGTCTCAGACATGTACATTTTCCAAGTCCCTGTTGTCTCAGACATATCCATGATCTCAGTCCCTGCTGTTTCTGATATATCTACTGTATCAGTCCCTGTTCTTTCAGAAATGTCGCCTGTCTCAGTCCNAGACATGTCCACTGTATCATTCCTTGTTGTCTCAGACATGTCCAGTTTCCAAGTCCCTGTTGTCTCAGACATATCCATGATCTCAGTCCCTGCTGTTTCTGATATATCTACTGTATCAGTCCCTGTTCTTTCAGAAATGTCGCCTGTCTCAGTCCAAATTGTCTCAGACATGAACACACTCTTAGCAGCAGTTGTATCAGATATGTCCACTGTCTCAGTCCCTGTTGTCTCAGACTTGTCCACTGTCTCATTCGCTGTGTCAGTCCCTGTTGTCTCAGACCTGAACACTTTCTTAGTCCCAGTTTTTTCAGATATGTCCTCTGTCTCAGTACCTGTTGTCTCAGACATGTCCAAATTCTCAGTCCGTGTTGTCTCAGACATGGCCACTGTCTCAGTCCCTGTTGTCTCAGACATGTCCACTGTCTCAGTCCCTGTTGTCTCAGATACGTCCACTCTCTCATTCCCTGTTGTTTCCCACATGTCCACTGTATCAGTCCCTGTTGTTTTGGACATGTCGATGGACTCAGACACTGCTTTCTCAATTATGTGTGTTGTCTCAGACATGTCAACTGTCTCATCCCTGTTGCCTCCCAAATGTCCACTGTCTGACTCCCTTTTGTCTCTGACATGACCACTGTCGCTGTTGCAGTTGTTTCACACTTGTCCACTTTCCAAGTCCCTTTTGTCTTGGATATGTTGATGGTCTCAGACCCCACTTTCTCAAATACGTGTATTGTCTCAGACATGTCCACTGTCTAAGTCCCTGTTGTCTCCGACATGTCCATGCTCTCAATCCCAGTTGTTTCACACATGTCCAATGTCTCTGTACCTGTTGTCCCAGACATGTTGATGGTCTCAGACCCTGTCTTCACAGATATGTATTGTCTCAGACATGTCCACTGTCTCAGTCCCTGTTGTTTCAGATATATCTACTCTCTTAGTCCCTGTTCTTTCAGACATGTATCCTGTCTCAATTCTCCTTGTCTCAGACTTGAACATGCTCTTAGTCGCAGTTATATCAGACATGTCCACTGTCACAGTGCCTGTTGTTCCAGACATGTCCACTGTCTCATTCCCTGTTGTTTCACACATGTTCAATTTCTCAGTGCCTGTTGTCTCAGACATGAACACTGTCTCAGTCCCTGTTCTCTCAGACATGTCCAATGTCTCAGTCCTGGTTGTCTCAGATATATCCCGTGTCTGAGTCCCTGCAGTCTCAGACATGTCAAATGTCTGATTCCCTGATGTCACAGACATGTCCAAGGTCTCAGTACCTGTTTTCTCAGATAGGTCCACTGTCTCAGTCCTCATTGTTTCAGATGTGTCCACTGTCTTAGTCCCTGTTTTCTCAGTGAGGAAGAGGCTAGCGACAGAGGTCCCCAGGAATTTACCTGACCTTTATGACATCAGTCCAAAAAGGACTCTGAATCCTGGTTACCAGCAACTATAGGCCAGTGGCAACATGAAACACATCACTTGTCTTGAAAGACTGGACTGACCAGGGTGTTGCTTTGATGCTTTCGGCCATCTGGATGCTCATGTCCCAGAAGACGCAGGAATCCAGTGTTGGGAAACTTCTGGAGATGCAGGGTGTGCCCTCTAGCCCATCATATCTGGCCATTTTCCCACACGGACACACAAGTAACATGGGTCAGGACAAAGTACAATGGTTGTAATCCCCCTGATATACCCAGGTTATCAGTGTGTGTGTGTGTGTGTGTGTGTGTGTGTGTGTGCGTGTGTGCGTGCGCGTGCGCTTGAGTGTGTGAGAGAGTCAACATGTCAACTGTCTCAGTGACTGTTCTCTCATACATGTCCAAAATCTCAGTCCCGGTTGTCTTAGATATGTCCACTGTCTAAGTCCCTGCAGTCTCTGACAAGTCCCATTTCTGATTCCCTGTTGTCTCAGACATGTCCAAAGTCTCTGTCCCTGTTGTTTCAGATATATCTAGTGTCTCATTACCTATTGTTTCAAACAAATATCCTTTCTCAGTACCCTTTGTCTCAGACCTGAACACGTTCTTATTCGCAGTTTTATCAGACAGGTCCACTGTCTCAGTCCCTGTTGTCTCAAAAATGTCCAAAGTCTCACTCCCGGTTAACTCAGTCATATCCACTGTGTCAGTCCCTGTTGTCTCAGACTTGTCCACTCTCTCAGTACCTGTTGTCTCATATATGTCCACTGTCTCAGTCCTGATTGTCTCAGATGTGTCCACTGTCTCAGTGCCTGTTGTCTCATATGTGTCCACTGTCTCAGTCACTGTTATCTCAGACAGGACTTGTCCACTGGCGAAGATATGTCAACTGTCTCAGTCTCTATTGTCTCAGACAGCTCCACTGTCTAGAACCCTGTTGTCTCAGACATGACCACTGTCTCAGTCGCAGTTGTTTCGCACATGTCCACTGTCTCATTCCTGTTGTCTCAGACATGTTGATTGTCTCAGACCCTGTTTTCTCAGATATGTGTGTTGTCTCAGACATGTCCAGTGTCTCAGTCCCTGTTGTCTCAGACATGTCCACTGTCTCATTCCCTGTTGTCTCAGACACGTCCACTGTCTCAGTCCCTGTTGTCTCAGACATGTCCATGGTCTCATTTCCTGCTGTTGCTGATATAACTACTGTCTCAGTCCCTGTATTTTCCGAAATGTCGCATGTCTCAGTCTACATTGTATCAGACATGAACACACTCTGGTTCGCAGTTGTATCAGACATGTCCACTGTCTCAGTCCCTGTTGTCTCACACTTGTCCAGGGTCTCAGTCCCTGTTGTTTAAGCCATATCCACTGTGTCAGTACCTGTTGTCTCAGACAAATCCACTGTCTCAAATCCTGTTGTTTCAGAAATGTTGCCTGTCTCACTCCCCATCGTCTCAGACATGAACATGCTCTTAGTCACAGTTGAATCAGACATGTCCACTGTCTCAGTCACTGTTTTCTCAGACATGTCCACTGTATCATTCCTTGTTGTCTCAGACATGTCCAGTTTCCAAGTCCCTGTTTTCTCAGACATATCCATGATCTCAGTCTCTGCTGTTTCTGATATATCTACTGTATCAGTCCCTGTTCTTTCAGAAATGTCGCCTGTCTCAGTTCCCATTGTCTCAGACATGAACACGCTCTTAGTGGCAGTTGTATCAGACATGTCCACTCTCTCATTCCCAGTTGTCTCAGACTTGTCCACTGTCTCAGTCCCTGTTGTCTCAGTTATGTCCACTGTCTCAGTCCCCGTTGTCTCAGACATGAACACGCTCTTATTCGCAGTTGTTTCAGACATGTCTCTTTCCCTGTTGTCTCAGAATTGACCACTGTCTCAGTCCCTGTTGTTTCATACATATCCACTGTGTCAGTCCCTGTTGTCTCAGATATGTCCAATGTCTCAGTCACCGTCATCACAAACAGGACTTGTCCACTGTTGAAGACATGTCTACTGTCTCAATTGATATTGTCTCATACAGGTCCATTGTCTTGAACCCTGTTGACAGAGTGGAGTCCATTGTCTCAATCCATGTTGTCTCATATTTGTCCACTGTCTAATTCCATGTTGTTTCACACATATCCACTGTCTCAGTGCCTGTTGTCTGAGACATGTCCACTTTCTCATTTCCTTTTCTCTCAGACATGTCCAAAGGCTCTGCACCAGTTATCTCAGATATGTCCAGTTTCTGAGTCCCTGCAGTCTTAGACATGTCCAATGTCTGATGCCCTGTTGTCTCAGACATGTCGAAGGTCTCAGTCCCATTTGTTTCAGATATATCTACTGTTTCAGTCCCTGTTGTTTCACACATTTATCCTGTTTCATTCCCCCTTGTCTCAGACTTGCACACGATCTTAGTACCAGTTCTATCAGACATGTCCCCTGTCTCAGTCCCTCTTGTCTAAATCATGTCCAAAATCTCAGTCCAGTTTGTCTCAGACATATACAATTTGTCATTCCCTTTTTTCTAAGACGTGTCAACTGTCTCATTCCCTGTAGTTTCAGACAGGTCCAGTGTTTCAGTCCCTGTTGTTTCAGATATATCTACTGCCTCAGTCCCTGTTGTTTCAGACATGTAGCCTGTCTCAGTCCCCGTTGTCTCAGACCTGAACATGCTCTTAGTCGCAGTTGTATCAGACATGTCCACTGTCTGTCTCTGTTTTCTCAGTCATGTCTGCTCTCTCAATCCCTGTTTTCTCAGACGTGTCCACTGTCTCAGTCCCTGTTTTCTCTGAAATGTCCCCTGTATCAGACCCTGTTGTTTCACACATATCTACTGTCTTAGTCTCTGTAGTCTTAGACATGTCCGTGGTCTCTCACACAGTTGTCTAAGATTTGTGTGCTGTGTCAGACCTGTTCAGTGCCCCAGTCCCTGTTGTTTCAGACATGTCTACTCTCACTGTTGTCTAAGATATGTCCACTGTCTCAGTCCCTGTTCTCTCAGAGATGTCCAAAATCTCAGTCCCGGTTGTCTCAGATATGTCCACTGTCTAAGTCCCTGCAGTCTCAGACAGGTCCAATGTCTGATTCCCTGTTGGCTCAGACATGTCCAAGGTCCCAGTCCCTGTTATTTCAGATATATCTAATGTCTCAGTCCCTGTGTTTTCAGACATGTAGCCTGTCTCAGTCCCCGTTGTCTCAGACCTGAACATGCTCTTATTCGCAGTGGTCTCAGACATGTCTAATTTATGTCTCTATTTTCTCAGACATATCCGCTCTCTCAAACCCTGTTTTCCCAGACATGTCCACTGTCTCAGTCCCTGTTGTCTCAGACATGTCCACTGTCTCAGACACTCTTGTTTCACACATGTTAACAGTCTCAGGCCCTGTTGTCTAAGACATGTCCATGGTCTCTGACACTGTTTTCTAAAATTTGTGTGTTGTTTCAGACATGTCCACTGCCCCAGTCCCTGTTGCTTCAGATATTTCCCCTGTCTTAGTCCCTGTGGTCTCAGACATGTCCACTGTCTCAATCCCTGTTCTCTCCGACATGTCCAAAGTCTCATTCCCGGTTGTCTCAGATATGTCCACTCTCTAAGTCCCTGCAGTCTCAGACAGGTCAAATGTCAGTTTCCCTGTTGTCTAAGACATGTCCAAGGTGTCAGTCCCTGTTTTTTCAGATTGTCTCAGTCTCTGCAGTTTCAAACATGTAGGCTCTCTCAGTCCCCGTTGTCACAGACCTGAACACGTTCTTATTAGCAGTTTTATCAGAAATTTCCATTGTCTCAGTCCCTGTTGTCTCAGACATATCCAAAGTCTCAGTCCCGGTTGACTCAGACATATCCACTGTGTCATTCCCTTTTGTCTCAGACATGTCCACTGTCTCAGTACCTGTTGTCTCAGATATGTCCCCTGTCTCAGTCCTGGTTGTCTCAGATGTGTCCACTGTCTCAGTCCCTGTTGTCTCATATGTGTCCCATGTCTCAGTCGCTGTCCTCTCCACCAGGACTTGTCCACTCGCAAAGATATGTCAAATGTCTCAGTCTCTTTTGTCTCAGACATCTCCACAGTCTAGAACACTGTTGTCTCAGACATGACTACTGTCTAATTTGCAGTTGTTTTACACATGTATACTGTCTCATTCGCTGATGTCTCAGACATGTCGAGTGTCTCAGACCCTGCTTTCTCAGATATGTGTGTTGTCTCAGACATGTTCACTGCCTCAGTCCCTTTTGTCTAAGACATGTAAACTGTATCAGTCTCTGTTGTCTCAGACACGTCAACTGTCTCAGTCCCTGTGTTCTCTGATATGTCCACGGTCTCATTCCCTGCTGTTTCTAATATATCTAATGTCTCAGTCCCTGTTGGTTCAGAAATGTCGCCTATCTCCGTCCCCGTTGTCTCAGACATGAACACACTCTTGGTCGCAGTTGTATCAGACATGTTTCCTGTCTCAGTACCTGTTGTCTCACACTCGTCCACAGTCTCAGTCCCTGTTGTTTAATACATATCCAATGTGTCAGTCCCTGATGTCTCAGACAAATCCACTGACTCAATCCCTGTTGTTTCAGAAATGTCTCCTGTCTCACTCCCTGTTGTCTCAGACATGAACATGCTCTTAGTCGCAGTTGTATCAGATATGTCCACTTTCTCAGTCCCTGTTGTATCAGACCTGTCCACTGCATCATTCCTTCTCGTCACAGACATGTCCACTGTCTCAGTGCCTGTTGTCGCAGACATAACCACAGTCTCAGTCCCTGCTCTTTCTGATATATCTACTGTCTCAGTCCCTGTTCTTTCAGAAATGTTGGCCCATTGTCTCAGACATGAACACGCTCTTAGTCGCAGTTGTATCAGACATGTCCACTCTCTCAGTCCCTGTTGTTTCATACTTATCCACTGTGTCAGTCCCTGTTGTCTCAGATATGTTCACTGTCTCAGTACCTGTTGTTTAAGATGTGTCCACTGTCTCAGTCCCTGTTGTCTCAGATATGTCCACTGTCTCAGTCGCTGTCATCACAGACAGGATTTGTCCATTGCTGAATATATGTCTATTGTCTCAGTTGATACTGTCTCATACAGGTCCATTGTCTCGAACCCTGTTGACTCAGACGAGTCCACTGTCTCAGTCGCTGTTGTCTCAGACATGTCCACTGTCTCATTCCCTGTTGTTTCACACATGTCCACTGTCTCAGTGCCTGTATTCTCAGACATGTCAACTTTCTCAGTCCCTGTTCTCTTAGACATGTCCAAAGTCTCAGTCCTGGTTGTCCCAGATATGTCCAGTGTCTGAGTCCCTGTAATCTTTGACATGTCCAATGTCTGATGCCCTGTCGTCTCAGGCATGTCCATGATCTCAGTCCCAGTTGTTCCAGATATATCTACTGTCTCAGTCCCTGTTGTTTCTCACATGTAGCCTGTCTCAGTCCACCTTATATCAGACCTGAAGACGATTTAATCCCAGTTGTATCAGATACGTCCACTGTCTCAGTCCCTGTTTTCTCAACATGTCCAAAGTCTCAGTCCAGTTTGTCTCAGACATATCCA
Source organism: Rhizomys pruinosus (assembly GCA_009823505.1). Lineage (NCBI taxonomy): Eukaryota > Metazoa > Chordata > Mammalia > Rodentia > Spalacidae > Rhizomys > Rhizomys pruinosus. The sequence continues at coordinate 2,512,798 of VZQC01008386.1, forward strand.
ATTTATCAGTCCCTGTTGTCTAAGAGAGGTCAACTGTCTCAGTCCCTGTCATCTCAGACATGTCCATTGTCTCTGTCCCTGTTGTTCCAGATATATCTACTGTCTCAGTCCCTGTTGTTTTAGGCATGTAGCCTTTCTCATTCCCCGTTGACTCAGACCTGAACCCGCTCTTAGTCACAGTTGTATCAGACATGTCCATTGTATGTCTCTGTTGTCTCAGACATGTCCACTGTCTTGAACCTTGTTTTCTCAGACGTGTCCTCTGTCTCAGTCCCTATTGTCTAAGACATGACCACGGTCTCAGGTCTCATTCCCTCCTGTTTCTGATATATCTACTGTCTCAGTCCCTGTTGTTTCAGCAATGTCTCCTTTCTCAGTCCCCATTGTCTCACACATGAACACAAACTGAGTCACAGTTTTATCTGACATGTCCACTGTCTCAGTCCCTGTTGTCTCACACTTATCCACAGTCCCAGTCCCTGTTCTTTAATACATATCCACTGTGTCAATCCATGATGTCTCAGACAAATCCAATGTCTCAATCCCAGTTGTTTCAGAAATGTCTCCTGTCATACTCCCCGTCGTCTCAGATATGAAAATGCTGTTACTCACAGTTGTATTAGACATGTCCACTGTCTCAATCCCTGTTGTCACATACATGTCAACTCTATGATTACTTGTTGTCTCAGACATGTCCATTGTATCAGTCCCTGTTGTCTCAGACATATCCGCAGTCTCAGTCCCTGCTGTTTCTGATACATCTACTGTCTCAGTCAATGTTCTTTTTGAAATCTCGCTTGTCTCAGTCCCCATTGTCTCAGACATGAACACGCTGTTAGTCACAGTTGTATCAGACATGTACAGGGTGTCAGTCCCTGTTGTCTGAGACTTGTCCACTGCCTCAGTCACTGTTGTTTCAGACATATCCACTGTGTCAGTCCCTGTTTTCTCAGACATTGCCACTGTCTCAGTCCCCGTTGTCTCAGACATGAACACGCTCTTAGTCGCAGTTGTTTCAGACATGTCCAATGTCTCATTCCCTGTTGTCTCAGAATTGTCCACTGTCTCAATGTGTCAGTCCCTGTTGTCTCAGACATGTCCACTGTCTCAGTCCCTGTTGTCTCATATGTGTCCACTGTCTCAGTCAATGTCATCTCAGACAGGACTTGACCACTGGCGAAGATTTGTCAACTGTCTCAGTCTCTATTGTCTCAGACCGCACAATTGTCTAGAACCCTGTTTTTTCAAACATGACTACTGTCCCAATTGCAGTTTTTCACACATGTCCACTGTCTCATTCCCTGTTTTCTCAGACATGTAGAATGTCTGAGACCCTGTTTTCACAGATATGTGTGTTGTCTCAGACATGTACACTTTCTCAGTCTCTGTTGTCTCAAACGTGTCCACTGTATTGGTCCCCATTGTCTCAGACACATCCACTGTCTCAGTCCCTGTTGTCTAAGACATGTCCATGGTCTCATTCCCTGCTGTTTCTGATATATCTACTGTCTCAGTCCCGGTTATTTCAGAAATGTCACCTGTCTCAGTCCCCGTTGCCTCAGACATGAACACACTCTTATTCACAGTTGTATTAGATATGTCCACTCTCTCAGTCCCTGTTGTCTCGCACTTGTCCACAGTCACAGTCCCTGGTGTTTAAGACATATCCACTGTGTCTGCCCCTGTTGTCTCAGACAAATCCACTGTCTCAGTCTTTCTTGTTTCAGAAATGTTGTCTGTCTCACTCCCTGTTGTCACAGACCTGAACACACTCTTTATCGCAGTTGTATCAGACATGTCCACTGTCTCAGTCCCTCTTGTCCCAGACATGTCCACTGTATCATTTCCTGTTGTCTCAGACATGTCCACTGTCTCAGTACTTATTGTCTCAGACATGTCCATTTTCTCAGTCCCTGTTGTTTCACACATGTCCACTGTCTCAGTGCCTGTTGTCTCAGACAGTTCCACTGTCTCAGACCCTGTTTTTTCACACATATCCACTGTCTCAGTCCCTGTTGTCTCAGACTTGTCCATGGTCTGTGACCCTGTTGTCTAAGATATGTGTGTTGTGTCAGACATGTCCAATGTCCCAGTCCCTGTTGTTTCAGACATGGCCACTGTCTTAGTCGTTGTTGTCTCATCTTTGTCCACTGTCTAATTCCCTGTTGTTTCACACATGTCCACTGTCTCAGGGCCTGTTGTCTCACACTTGTCCACTTTCTCAGTCCCTGTTCTCTCAGACATGTCCAAAGTCTCAGTCCCGGTTGTCTTAGATATGTCCACTGTCTGAGTAGCTGCAGTATTAGACATGTCCAATGTCTGATGCCCTGATGTCTCAGACATGTCCAAGGTCCCAGTCCCAGTTCTTTCAGATATATCTGTCTCAGGCCCTGTTGTTTCAGATATGTAACCAGTATGTCTCAGATGTATCCAACTTGTCATTCCCTGTTGTCTAAGATGTCAACTGACTCAGTCCCTGTTGTCTCAGAAATGTCCACTGTCTCAGTCCCTGTTGTTTCAGATATATATACTGTCTCAGTCCCTGTTGTTTCAGACATGTAGCCTGTCTCAGTCCCTGTTGTCTCAGACCTGAACATGCTCTTAGTCGCAGTTTTATCAGACATGTCCACTGTCTGTCTCTGTTGTCTCAGACATATCCACTGTCTCAAACCCTCTTTCTTAGACGTGTCCACTGTCTCAGTCCCTGTTTTCTCAGACATATCCACTGTCTCAGACCCTGTTGTGTCTGATATGACCACTGTCTCAGTCGCAGTTGCTTCACACAAGTCCACTCTCTCAGTCCATGTTGTCTCAGACATGTGGATGGTCTCAGACTCTGCTTCCTCAAATATGTGTGTTGTCTCAGACATGTCAACTGTCTCTTCCCTGTTGTCTCCAAAATGTTCACTGTCTCAGTCCCTGTTGTCTCCGTCATAACCACTGTCTCAGTTGCATTTGTTTCCCACTTGTCCACTGTATCATTCTCTGTTGTCTCAGATATGTCGATGGTCTCAGACCCTGGTTTCTCAAACATCTGTGCTGTCTCAAACATTTCCACCTTCTCCATCCCTGTTGTCTCAGACCTGTCCAATGTCTCCAACCCTGTTGTCTCCGACATGACCACTGTCTCCGTCCCAGTTATTTCACACATGTCCATTGTCTCCATACCTGTTGTCTCAGACATGTCCATGGTCTCAGACCCTATCTTCACAGATATGTGTGTTGTCTCCGACATGTCTACTGTCCCAGTCCCTGTTGTCTCCGACATGACCACTGTCTCAGTTGCAGTTGTTTCACACTTGTCCACTGACTCAGTCCCTGTTGTCTCGGATATGTTGATGGTCTCAGACCCTGCTTTCTCAAATATGTGTGTTGTCTCATACATGTCAACTGTCTCAGTCCCTGTTGTCTCCAACATGAGCACCGTCTCAGTCCCAGTTGATGCAATCATGTCCACTGTCTCCCTACCTGTTGTCTCAGACATGTCCATGGTCTCAGACTCTGTCTTCACAGATATGTGTGTTGTCTCACACATGTCCACTGTCTCAGTCCCTGTTGTCTCAGACATGTCCACTGTCTCCGTACCTGTTGTCTCAGTTATGTCCATGGTCTCAGAGCCTGTCTTCAATGATATGTGTGTTGTCTCAGACATGTCCACTGTCTCAGTCACTGTTGTTTCAGATATATCTACTGTCTCAGTCCCTGTTGTTTCAGACATGTAGCCTGTCTCAATCCCTATTGTCTCAGACCTGAACACGCTCTTAGTCACAGTAGTATCAGACATGTTTCCTGTCACAGTCCCTGTTGTTCCAAACATGTCCACTGTCTCATTCAATGTTGTTTCACACATGCTCAAATTCTCAGTGCCTGTTGTCTCAGACAGGTACACTGGCTCAGTCCCTGTTCTCTCAGACATGTACAAATTCTCAGTCCCGTTTGTCTCACATATGTCCAGTGTTTGAGTCCCTGCTGTCTCAGTCATGTCAAATGTCTGATTCCCTGATATCACAGACATGTCCAAGGTCTCAGTATATGTTTTCTCAGATATGTCCACTGTCTCAGTCCTGGTTGTCTCAGATGTGTCCACTGTCTCAGTCCCTGTTTTCTCAGTGAGGAAGAGGCTAGGGTCAGAGGACCCCAGGAAGTGACCTCACCTTTATGACCTCAGTCCAAAAAGAACACAGGATCCTGGTTACCAGCAAATAGAGGCTACTAGCAACCTGAAACATATCACTTGTCTTGAAAGACTTCACTGAGCAGTATGTTGCTTTGATGCTTGCGGCTTTCTGGAGGTTCATGCCCCAGAAGACCCAGGAATCCAGTGTTTGGAAACTTCTGGAGACGCAGCATGTGCCCTCTAACCCATCATATCTGGCCATTTTCCACAGAGACACAAAAGTGACACTGGTTAGGAAAAAGTAGAATGTTTGTGATCACCCTGATATACCCAGTTCATCAGTGTGAGTGTGGTTTTGTGTGTGTGTGTGTGTGTGTGTGTGTGAGTGTCAGTGTGGGAGAAAGTCAACTTGTCCACTGTCTCAGTGTCTGTTGATTCAGACATGTTCAAAGTCTCAGTCCCTTTTGTTTCAGATATATCTACTGATTCAGTCCCTGTTGTTTCAGACATGTAGACTCTCTCAGTCCCCGTTGTCTCAGACATGAACACAGTCTTGGTCACAGTTGTATCAGACATGTCCACTGCCTCAGGTCCTGTTGTCTCAGACATGTACAAAGTCTCAGTCCCGGTTGACAAGGATATATCCACTGTGTCAGTCCCTGTTGTCTCTGACATGTCCATTCTCTCAGTACCTCTTGTCTCAGATATGTCCAATGTCTCAGTCCTGGTTGTCACAGATGTGTCCACAGTTTCAGTCCCTGCTGTCTCATATGTGTCCAATGTCTCAGTCGCTTTCATATCCAACCAAACTTGTCCACTGGCGAAGATTTGTCAACTGTCTCAGTATCTATTGATTCAGACATCTCCAGAGTCTAGAATCCTGTTGTCTTGGATATGACTACAGTCTCAGACGCAGTTGTTTCACACATGTCCACTGTCTCATTCCCTGTTGTCTCAGACATGTCGATTGTCTCAGACCCTGTTTTCTCAGATATGTGTGTTGTCTCAGACATGTTCACTGTCTCAGTCCCTGTTGTATCAGATGTGTCCACTGTATCAGTCCCTGTTGTCTCAGACATGTCCACTGTCTCAGTCCCTGTTATCTCGGACGTGGCCAGGGTCTCATTCCCTACTGTTTCAGATATATCTACTGTCTCAGTCCCTGTTGTTTTAGAAATGTCGCATGTCTCAGTCCACGTTGTCCCAGACATGAACACACTATTGGTCACAGCTGTATCAGACATATCCACTGTCTCGTCCCTGTTGTCTCACAATTGTCCAAAGTCTCAGTCCCTGTTGTTTAAGAAATATCCACTGTGTCAGTCCCTGTTGTCTCAGACAAATCCACTGTTGTAGTCCCTGTTGTTTCAGAAATGTTGCCTGTGTCACTCCCCATCATCTTAGACATGAACACGCTCTTAGTCGCAGTTGTATCAGACATGTCCACTGTCTCAGACCCTGTTGTCTCAGACATGTCCAAAGTCTCAGTCCCGGTTGACTAAGACATATCCACTCTGTCAGTCCCTGTTGTCTCAGACATGTCCACTGTGTCAGTACCTTTTGTCTCAGATATGTCCACTGTCTCAGTCCCTGTTGTCTCATATGTGTCCTCTGTCTCAATCACTGTCATCTCAGACAGGACTTGCCCACTGGCGAAGAAATGTGAACTGTCTCAGTCTCTATTGTCTCAGACATCTCCACTGTCTAGAACCCTGTTTTCTCAGACATGACCACTGTCTCAGTCACAGTTGTTTCACTCATGTAAACTGTCTCATTCCCTGTTGCCTCAGAGATGTCGATTGTCTCAGACCCTGTTTTCTCTAATATGTGTGTTGTCTCAGACATGTCCACTGTGTCAGTCCCTGTTGACTCAGACACATCCACTGTATCAGTCCCTGTTGTCTCAGACACGTCCACTGTCTCAGTCCCTGTTATCTCAGTCATGTCCAGCATCTCATTCCTTGCTGTTTCTGATATATATACTGCCTCAGTCCCTGTTGTTTCAGAAATGTCGCCTGTCTCAGTCCACGTTTTCTCAGACATGAACACACTATTGGTCGCACTTGTATCAGACATATCCACTGTCCCAGTCCCTGTTGTTTCAAACATGTCCACTGTCTTATGCCCTGATATTTCAGATATATCTACTTTCTCAGTCCCTGTTGTTACAGACATGTAGCCTCTCTCAGTCTCCATTGTATCAGACCTGAACACGTTCTTATTCGCAGTTTTATCGGACATGTCCAATATTTCAGACGCTGTTGTCTCAGACATGTACAAAGTCTCAGTCCCGGTTGACTCAGACATATCCACTGTGTCAGTCCCTCTTGTCTCAGACATGTCCAATGTCTCAGTACCTGTTGTCTCAGATATTTCCACTCTCCCTGTTTCCTCATATGTGTCCACTGTCTCAGTCGCTGTCATCTCAGACAGGACTTGTCCACTGGCGAAGATATGCCAACTGTCTCAGTCTCTATTGTCGCAGACATCTCCACTGTCTAGAACCCTGTTGTTTCAGATATGACCACTGTCTCAGCCACAGTTGTTTCACACATGTACACTGTCTCATTGCTTGTTGTCTCAGACGTATAAATTGTCTCAGACCCTGTTTTCTCAGGTATGTGTGTTGTGTCAGACATGTCCACAGTCTCAGTCCCTGTTGTTTCAGAAATGTCACCTGTCTCACTCCCCGTCATCTCAGACAGGAACACGATCTTATTCGCAGTTGTATCAGACATGTGCACTGTCTCAGTCCCTATTGTCGCAGACATGTCCACTGTATCATTCCTTTTTCTCTCAGACATGTTCACTGTCCCAGTCCCTGTCGTCTCAGGCTTATCCACAGTCTCAGTCCCTGCTGTTTCTGGTACATCTACTGTGTCAGTCCCTGTTCTTTCAGAAATGTCGCCTGTCTCAGTACACATTGTCTCAGAACTGAATAGGATCTTAGTCACAGAAGTATCAGAGATGTCCACTGTCTCATTCCCTGTTGTCTCAGATATGTCCACTGTCTCAGTCGCTCTCATCACAGACAGGATTTGTCCACTATTGGAGACATGTCAACTGTCTCAGTTGATATTGTCTCATACAAGACCATTGTCTCAAACCCTGTTGACTCAGATGAGTCCACTGTGTCAGTCCCTTTTGTCTCAGACATGTCTACTGTCTCAGTCCCTGTTGTCTCAAACTTGGTCACGCACTTAGTCGCAGTTTTTTCACACATGTCCGATGTTTCAGTCCCTGTTGTCTCAACATTTTCCACTGTCTCAGTCCGTGCTGTTTCAGACATATGTACAGTGAGTCCCTGTTGTCTCAGAAATGTCCACTGCCTCAGTTGCTGTTGTTTCTGGTGTGTGCACTGTCTCAGTCCCTGTTGTCTCAGATATGTCCACTGTCTCAGTCGTTGTCATCACAGACAGGATTTGTCCACTGTTGAAGAAATGTCAACTGCCTCAGTTGATATTGTCTCATACATGTCCATTGTCTCAAACCTTGTTGACTCAGACGAGTGCACTGTCTCAGTCCCTATTGTCTCAGACATCTCCACTGTCTCAATCCCTGTTGTTTCACACATGTCCAATTTCTCAGTGCCTGTTGTCTCAGACATTTCCACTTTCTCAGTCGCTGTTCTCTCAGACATGTCGAAAGTCTCAGTCACGGTTGTCCCAGATATGTCCAGAGTCTGAGTCTCTGCAGTCTTAGACATGTCCAATGTCTAATGCCCTCTTGTGTCAAACATGTCCAAGGTCTCAGTCCCAGTTGTTTCAGATATATCTATTGTCTCAGTCCCTGTTGTTTCACACATGTAGCCTGTCTCAGTCCCCCTTGTCTCAGACCTGAATAGGATCTTATTCGCTGTAGTATCAGAGATGTCCACTGTCTCAGTCCCTGTTGTGTCAGACATGTCCAAAGTCTCAGTCCCAGTTGTCTCACATATATCCAATTTGTCACTCCCTGTTGTCTAAGACTTGTCCACTGTCTCAGTCCCTGTTGCCTCAGACATGTCCACTGTCTCAGTCCCTGCTGTTTCAGATATATCTACTGTCTCATTCCCTGTTGTTTCAGACATGTAACCTGTCTCAGTCCCTGTTGTCTCAGACATGAACATGCACTTAGTCGCAGTTGTATCAGACATGTCCTGTCTGTCTCTGTTGTTTCACACATATCCGCTGTCTCGAAACCTGTTTTGTCAGACGTGTCCTCTGTCTCAGTCCCTGTTGTCTCAGACATGTCCATTATCTCAGACCCTATTGTTTCACACATATTCAGTGTCTCAGTCCCTGTTGTCTCAGACATGTCCATGGTCTCTGACCCTGTTGTCTAAGATATGTGTGTGTTGTGTTAGACATTTCCACTGTCCCAGTCCCTGTTGTATCAAACATGTCCACTGTCTTATGCCCTGTTGTTTCAGATATATCTACTCTCTCAGTCCCTGTTGTTACAGACATGTAGCCTCTCTCAGTCCCCATTGTCTCAGACCTGAACACGTTCTTAATCGCAGTTTTATCAGGCATGTCCACTGTTTCAGTCCCTGTTGTCTCAGACATGAACAAAGTCTCAGTCCCGATTGACTCACACATATCCACTTTGTCACTCCCTGTTTTCTCAGACATATACAATGTCTCAGCCCCTGTTGTCTCAGATATTTCCACTGTCTCAATCCCTGTTGTCTCATATGTGTCCACTGTCTCAGTCGCTGTCATCTCAGACAGGACTGGTCCACTGGCAAAAATATGTCAACTGTCTCAGTCTCTATTTTCTCAGCCAGCTGCACTGTCTAGAACCCTGTTGTCTCACACATGACCACTGTCTCAGTCGCAGTTGTTTCACACATCTACACTGTCTCATTCCCTATGGTCTCAGACATATCAATTGTCTCAGACCCTGTTTTCTCAGATATGTGTGAGGTGTCAGACATGTCCACTGTATCAGTCCCAATTGTCTCAGACACGTCCACTCTCTCAGTCCCTGTTGTCTCAGATATGTCCCTGGTCTCATTCTGTGCTGTTTCAGATATATCTACTGTCACAGTCCCTGATGTTTCAGAAATGTCACCTGTCTTAGTCCTCGTGTCTCAGACATGAACACACTGTTAGTCGCAGTTGTATCAGACATGTCCACTGTCTCAGTCCCTGTTGTCTCACACTTGTCCACAGTCTCATTTCTTGTTGTTTAAGACATATCCACTGTGTCAGTCCCTGTTGTCTCAGACAAATCCACTATGTCAGTCCCTGTTGTTTCAGAAATGTCGCCTGTATCACTCACCTTCATCTCAGACATGAACACGATCTTAGTCACAGTTGTATCAGACATGTCCACTGTCTCAGTCCCTATTGTCGCAGACATGTCCACTGTATCATTCCTTGTTGTCTCAGACATGTCCACTGTCCCAGTCCCTGTCGTCTCACACATACCCGCAGTCTCAGTCCCTGCTGTTTCTGGTACACCTACTGTCTCAGTCCCTGTTCTTTCAGAAATGTCGCCTGTCCCAATACCCATTGTCTGAGACATGAACACGCTCTTAGTCGCAGTCTTATCAGACATGTCGACTGTCTCAGTCCCTGTTCTCTCAGACTTGTCCACTATATCAGTCGCTGTTGTTTCAGACATATCCAATGTTTCCATCCCTGTTTTCTCAGACATGTCCATTGTCTCAGTCCACGTTGTCTCAGACACGATCACACTCTTACAGTTGTTTCAGACATGTCTGCTGTCTCAGTCCCTGTTGTCTCAAAATTGTCCACTGTCTCAGTCCATGCTGTTTCAAACGTATCCACTGTGTCAGTCCCTGTTGTCTCAAACATGTACACTGTCTCAGTCCCTGTTGTTTCAGATGTGTCCACTGCCTCAATAACTGTTGTCTCAGATATGTCCATTGTCTCAGTCTCTGTCATCAAAGACAGGATTTGTCCACTGTTGAAGACATGTCAACTGTCTCAGTAGATATTGTCTCATACAGGTCCATTGTCTCAAACCTTGTTGACTCAGACGAGTGCACTGTCTCAGTCCCTTTTGTCTCAGACATGTCCTCTGTCTCAGTCCTGGTTGTCTCAGACATATCCAATTTGTCATTCCCTGTTGTCCACTGTCTCAGTCCCTGTTGTCTCAGATATGTCCACTGTCTCAGTCCCTGCTGTTTCAGATATATCTACTGTCTCATTCCCTGTTGTTTCAGACATGTAACCTGTCTCAGTCCCTGTTGTCTCAGACATGAACACGCACTTAGTCGCAGTTGTAACAGATATGTCTTCTGTCTGTCTCTGTTGTTTCACACATATCCACTGTCTCGAACCCTGTTTTGTCAGACGTGTCCTCTGTCTCAGTCCCTGTTGTCTCAGACATGTCCATTATCTCAGACCCTGTTGTTTCACACATATTCAGTGTCTCAGTCCCTGTTCTCTCAGACATGTCCAAAGTCTTAGTCCCGGTTGTCTCAGATATGTCCAGTGTCTGAGTCCCTGCCGTCTTATACATGTCCAATATCTGATGTCCTGTTGTCTCAGACATGTCCAAGATCTCAGTCCCAGTTATTTCTGATATATCTTCTGTCTCAGTCCCTGTTGTTTCACATATGTAGCCTGTTTCATCCCTGCTTGTCACAGACCTGAACACGATCGTAGTCGCACTTGTATCAGACATGTCCACTCTCTCAGTCCCTGTTGTCTCAGACATGTCCAAAATCTCAGTCCACTTTTTCCCAGACATATCCAATTTGTGAGTCCCTGATGTCTGAGACATGTCCACTGTCTCAGTCCCTGTTGTCTGAGACATGTCCACTGTTTCATTCCCTATAGTTTCAGATATATCTACTGTCTCAGAGCCTGTTGTTTCAGACATGTAGCCTGTCTCAGTCCCCATTGTGGAGACACAGCATGTGCCCTCTAGCCCATCATATATGGCCATTTTCCCACAGGGACACACAAGTGACACTGATCAGGACAAAGTAGAATGTTTGTGATCCCCCTGATATACCCAGTTCATCAATGTGTGTGTTTGTGTGTGTGTGTGTGTGTGTGTGTGTGTATGTGTGAGGGTGAGTGTGGGAGAAAGTCAACATGTCCACTGTGTTAGTACCTGTTGTCTCAGATATGTCCACTGTCTAAGTCCCTGCAGTCTCAGACAGGTCCATTGTCTGATTCCCTGTTTTCTCAGACAGGTCCATGGTCGCAGTCCCTGTTGTTTCAGATATATCTACTGTCTCAGTCCCTGTTGTTTCAGACATGTTGCCTCTCTCAGTCCCCATTGATTCAGACCTGAACACGTTCTTAATCGCACTTTTATCAGACATGTCCACTGTCTCAGTCCCTGTTGTCTCAGACATGTCCAAAGTCTCAGTCCCTGTTGTCTCAGACATATCCAATATGTCAGTCCCTGTTGTCTCAGACATGTCCACTGTGTCAGTCCCTGTTGTCTCAGATATGTCCACTGTCTCAATCCTGGTTGTCTCAGATGTGTCCATTTCTCAGTCCCTATTGTCTCATATGTGTCCACTGCCTCAGTCACTGTCATCTCAGACAGGACTTGTCCACTGGCAAAGATATGTCAACACTCTCAGTCTATAGTCTCTCAGACTGCTCCACTGTCTAGATCCCTGTTGTCTTAGACATGACCAATGTCTCACTTGCAGTTGTTTCACACATGTCCACCCTCTCATTCCCTGCTGTGTTAGACATGTAAATTGTCTCAGAGCCTGTTTACTCAGATATGTGTGTTTTCTCAGACATGTCCATTGTCTCAGTCCCTGTTGTCTCAGTCAATCCACTGTATCAGTCCTTCGTGTCTCAGACATGAACACTGTCTCAGTCCCTGTTGTCTCAGATATATTCACTGTCTCATTCCCTGTTTTCTGAGACATATCCACAGTATCAGTCCCTGCTGTTTCTGATATATCTACTGTCTCAGTCCCTGTTCTTCCAGAAATGTCGCCTGTCTCAATCACCATTGTCTCAGACATGAAAATGCCCTTAGTCGCAGTTGTATCAGACATGTCCAATGTCTCAGTCCCTGTTGTCTCAGATTGGTCGACTGTCTCTGTCTCTGTTGTTTAAGACATATCCACAGTGTCAGTCCCTGTTGTCTCAGACATGTCCACTGTCTCAGTCCCTGTTTTCTCAGATATGTCCACGGTCTCAGTCCCTGTTTTCTCAGAGATGAACACACTCTTAGTTGCAGTTGTTTAAGATATGTCTGATGTCTCCCTGTTGTCTCAGAATTGTCCACTGTCTCAGTCCCTGTTGTTTCGTACATATCCACGGTGTCAGTCCCTGTTGTCTCAGATATGTCCACTGTCTCAGTTGCTGGCATCACAGAGAGGACTTGTCCACTGTTGAAGACATGTCAACTGTCTCAGTTGATATTGTCTCTTACAGGTCCAATGTCTACAAATATGTTGACTCAGAGGAGTCCACTGTCTCAGTCCCTGTTGTCTCAGACATGTCCACTGTCTCATTCCCTGTTGTTTCACACATGTCCACTGTCTCAGTGCCTATTGACTAAGACATGTCCACTTACTCAGTCCTTGTTTTCTCAGACATATCCAAAGTCTCAGTCCCATTTGTCTCAGATATGTCCAGTGTCTGAGTCCCTGCAGTCTTAGACATGTACAATGTCTGATTCCCTGTTGTCTAAGATATGTCCACTGTCTCAGTCCCTGATGTCTCAGAATTGTCCACTGTCTCAGTCCCTGTTGTTTCGCACGTATCCACTGTGTCAGTCCCTGTTGTCTCAGACATGTCCACTGTCTCATTCAGTGTCATCACAGACAGGACTTGTCCACTCTTGAAGACATGTCAACAGTGTCAGTTGATATTGTCTCATACAGGTCCATTGTCTCGAACCCTGTTGATTCAGATGAGCACAGTGTCTCATTCCCGGTTGTCTCAGCTATGTCCACTGTCTCAGTCCTAGTTGTCACTGATGTGGCCACTGTCTCAGTCACTGTCATCACCCACAGGACTTGTCCACTGACGAAGGCATGTCAACTGTCGCAGGTGCTATTGTCTCAGACAGGTCCACTCTCTCAAAATCTGTTGACTCAGACTAGTCCAGAGTCTCAAATCCTGTTGTCTCAGACATGTCCATAGTCTCATTCCCTGTTCTTTCACACATGTACACTGTCTCAGTGCCTGTTGTCTCAGTCATTTCCACTGTCTAAGTCCTTCTTCTCTCAGACATGTCCAAAGTCTCTGTCCCTGTTGTCTCATATATGTCCAGTTTCTGAGTCCCTGCAGTCTCAGACATGTCCAATGTCTGATGCACTTTTGTGTCAGACATATCCAAGGTCTCAGTCCCTGTTGTTTCAGATATATCTACTGTCTCAGTCCCTGTTGTTTCAGACATGTAGCCTGTCTCAGTCCCCCTTGTCTCAGACTTGAACACAATCTTAGTCGCAGTTTTATCAGACATGTCCACTGTCTCAGTCCCTGTTGTCTCAGTCATTGCCAAAATCTCTGTCCCGTTTGTCTCAGACATATCCAGGTTGTCAGTCCCTGTTGTCTAAGACATGTCCACTGTCTCAGTCCCTGTTGGCTCTGATATGTCCACTGTCTCAGTCCTGGTTGTCTCAGATGTGTCCACTTTCTCAGCCACTGATGGCTCAGATGTGTCCACTGTCACAATTGCTGTCATCTCAGAGAGGACTTGTCCGATTGCAAAGACATGTCAACTGTCACAGTCTCTAATGTCTTAGACAGGTACACTGATGAGAACCCTGTTGTCTCAGACAGGACCACTGTCTCAGTCGCAGTTGTTTCACACATGTACACGGTCTCATTCCCTTTTGTCTCAGACTTGTCCATTTTCTCAGTCCCTGTTGTCTCAGACATGTGGACTGTATCAGTCTCTGTTTTCTCAGGCATGTCCATTGTCTGAGTCATTATTGTCTCAGACATGTCGACAGACTCAGTCGCTGTTGTATCAGATATATGTACTGTCTTAGTCCCTGTTGTTTCAGAAATGTCGCCTGTCTCAGTCACCATTGTCTCAGACATGAACACGCTCTTAATCGCAGTTGTATCAGACATGTATACTGTCTCAGTCCTTGTTGTCTCAGACTTGTCCACTGTCACAATCCCTGTTGTTTAAGACATATCCAATTTGTCAATCCATGTTGTCTCAGAGAAGTCCACTGTCGCAGTCCCTATTGTTTCAGAAAAGTCGCCTGTCTCAGTTCCTATTGTCTCACACATGAACACGCTCTTAGTTGCAGTTGTATCACACATGTCCACTGTCTCAGTCCCTGTTGTCTCAGATTGTACACTCTCTCAGTCTATGTTGTTTCAGACATATCCACTATGTAAGACCTTTTTTTCTCAGACATGTCCACTGTCTCAGTTCCTGTTGTCTCAGATATGTCCAAAGTCTCAGTACCCATTGTCTAGACATGAACACGCTCTTAGTCACAGTTGTTTCAGACATGTCCGATGTCTCACTCCCTGTTGTCTCAGAATTATCCACTGTCTCAGTCCCTGTTGTTTCATACATATCCACTGTGTCAGTCCCTGTTTTCTCAGATGTGTCCACTGTCTCAGTCACTTTCATCACAGACAGGACTTGTCCACTGTTGAAGACTTGTCAACAGTCTCAGTTGATATTGTCTCATACAGGTCCATTGTTTTGAACCCTGTTGATTCAGACGAGAACAGTGTCTCATTCACTGTTGTCTCAGATATGTCCACTGTCTCATTCCCTGTTGTTTCACACATGTCCACAGTCTCAGTGTCTGTTGTCTCAGACATGTCCACATTCTCAGTCCCTGTTCTCTCAGACATGTCCAAAGTCTCAGTCCCAGGTGTCTCAGATATATCCACTGTCTGATTCCCAGCAGTTTAAACCTGTCCAATGTCTGATGCCCTGTTGTCTCAGACATGTCCATGGTCTCAGACCCAATGTTTTAGATCATCTGCTGTCTCAGTCCCTGTTGTCTCAGACATATTCACTGTTTCAATCCCTGTTGTCTCAGACATATAAACTGTCTCAGTACCTGTTGTCTCAGATATGTCCACTGTCTCAGTCCTGGATGTCTCAGATGTGTCCAGGTCTCAGTCCCTATTGTGTCATATGTGTCCACTGTCTCAGTAGCTGTCATCTCAGACAGGACTTGTCCACTGACGAAGATATGTCAAATGTCTAAGTCTATATTGTCTCAGACATCTCCACTGTCTAGAACCCTGTTGTCTCAGACATGACCACTGTCTCAGTCGCAGTTGTTTCACACATGTCCACTGTCTCATTCCCTGTTGTGTCAGACATTTCGATTGTCTCAGACCCTGTTTTCTCAGATATGTGTGTTTTCACAGTCATGTCCACTGTCTCAGTCCCTGTTGTCTCAGTCATGTCCACTGTATCAGTCCCTAATTTTTCAGACATGTCCACTGTCTCATTCCCTGTTTTCTGAGAGATATCCACATTCTCAGTCACTGCTGTTTCTGATATATCTACAGACTCAGTCCCTGTTCTTCCAGAAATGTCACCTGTCTCAGTCGCCATTGTCAAAGACATGAACACGCTCTTAGTCGCAGTTGTATCAGACATGTCCAAAGTCTCATTCCCTGTTGTCTCAGATTTGTCCACTATCTCAGTCCCTGTTGTTTAAGATATATCCACTCTGTCATTCCCTGTTGTCTCAGACATGTCCACTGTCTCATTCCCTGTTGTCTCAGATATGTCCACTGTCTCACTCCCCATTGTCTCAGAGATGAACACGCTCTTAGTCGCAGTTGTTTCAGACATGTCCAATATCTCACTCCCTGTTGTCTCAGAATTGTCCACTGTTTCAGTCCTTGTTCTTTCATACATATCCACTCTGTCAGTCCCTGTTGTCTCAGATATGTCCACTGTCTCAGTTGCTTGCATCACATTCAGGACTTGTCCAATATTGACGACATGTCAACTGTCTCAGTTGATATTGTCTCATACAGGTCCATTGTCTAGAAACCTGTTGACTCAGACGACTCCAATAACTCAGTCCCTGTTGTCTCAGTCATGTCCACTGTCTGATTCCCTGTTGTTTCTCAATGTCCACTGTCTCAGTGCCTGTTATCTAAGACATGTGCACTTACTCAGTCCTTGTTCTCTCAGACATGTCCAAAGTCTCAGTCCAATTTGTCTCAGATATGTATAGTGTCTGAGTCCCTGCAGGCTTACATATGTCCAACGTCTGATTCCCTGTTGTCTAAGACATGTCAAAGGTCTCAGTCCCAGTTGTTTCAGAAATATCTAGTGTCCCAATCCCTGTTGTTTCAGACATTTAGCCTGTCTCACTCCCCCTTTTCTCAGACCTGAACATGATCTTAGTCGCAGTTGTATCAGACATGTCCATTGTCTCAGTCCCTGTTGTCTCAGACATGTCCATAGTCTCAGTCCAGTTTTTCTCAGACATATCCAATTTGTCAGTCCCTGTTGTCTAAGACATGTCCACTGTTTCAGTCCCTGTTGTTTCAGACATGACCACTGTCTCAGTCCCTTTTGTTTCAGATATATCTTCTGTCTAAGTCCCTGTTATTTCAGACATGTAGCCTGTCTCATTCCCCGTTGTCTCAGACCTGAACACGCTCTTAGTCGCATTGTATCAGACATGTCCACTGTCTCAGTCTCTGTTGTTTCAGACATGTCCACTGTCTCGAACTCTGTTTTCTCAGACCTGTCCACAGTCTCAGTCCAGGATGTCTCAGACATTTCCACTGTCTCAGACCCTGTGGTTGCACACATATTCACTGTCCCAGTCCCTGTCGTCTCAAACATATAAATGGTCTCTGACCCTGTCATCTAAGATATGTGTGTTGTGTCAGATATGTCCAATCTCCCAGTCCTTGTTATTTCAGACAAATCCACTGTCTCAGTCCCGATTGTTTCAGAAATGTCGCCTGTCTCAGTCCCTATCGTCTCAGACATGTACACACTCTTATTCTCAGTTGTATCAGATATGTCCACTGTCTCAGTCCCTGTTCTATCAGACTTGACCACTGTCTCATTCCCAGTTGTTTAAGACATATCCATTGTGTCAGTCAATGTTGTCTCAGACAAGTCCACTGTCGCAGTGCCTATTGTTTCAGAAATGTCCCCTGTCTCAGTTCCTATCATCTCAGACACGAACACGCTTTTAGTGGCAGTTGTATCAGACATGTCCACTGTCCCAGTCGCTGTTTTCTCAGACTTGTCCACTGTCCCAGTCACTGTTATTTCAGACATATCCACTGTGTCAGTCCCTGTTGTCTCAGACATGACCACTGTCTCAGTCCCTGTTATCTCAGATATGTCCACTGTCTCAGTCCCCGTTGTCTCAGACATGAACACACTCTTAGTCGCAGTTGTATCAGACATGTCCACTTTCTCACTCCCTGTTGTCTCAGATGTGTCCACGGTCTCAGTCACTGTCATCACAGACAGGACTTGTTGACTGTTGAAGGCATGTCAACTGTCTCAGTCGATATTGTCTTATACAGGTCCATTGTTTCGAACCCTGTTGACTCAGATGGGTACAATGTCTCATTCCCGCTTGTATCAGATGTGTCCACTGTCTCCATCCCTGTTGTTGCCGATGTGGTCACTGTCTCAGTCACTGTCATCACACACAGGACTTGTCCCCTGGTGAAGACATGTCAACTGTCGCAGTTGCTATTGTCTCAGACAGTTCAACAGTCTCAAAACCCGTTGACTCAGACTTGTCCAGAGTCTCAAATCCTGTTGTCTCAGACAGGTCCACAGTCTCATTCCCTGTTTTTTCACACATGTACACAGTCTCAGTGCGTGTTGTCTCAGCCATTTCCACTGTCAAAGTCCCTGTTCTCTCAGGCATGTGCAAAGTATCTGTCCCTGTTGTCCCAGATATGTGCAGTTTCTGAATCCCTGCAGTCTCAGACATGTCCAATGTCTGATGCACAGTTGTCTCAGACATGTCCAAGGTCTCAGCCCCTGTTGATTCAGATATATCTACTGTCTCAGTCCCTGTTGTTTCAGACATGTAGCCTGTCTCAGTTCCCCTTGTCTCAGACTTGAACACAATCTTAGTCGCAGTTGTATCAGACTTGTCCACAGTCTCAGTCACTGTTGTGTCAGACAAGTCCAAAGTCTCAGTCCCGGTTGTCTCAGACATACCCAATTTGTCAGTCCCTGTTGTCTAAGACATGTTCACTGTCTCAGTCCCTGTTGTCTCAGATATGTCCACTGTCTCAGTCCTGGTTGTCTCAGATGTGTCCACTTTCTCAGTCACTGTTGGCTCAGATGTGTCCACTGTCTCAGTTGCTGTCATCTCAGACAGGACTTGTCCGATTGCGAAGACATGTCAACTGTCTCAGTCTCTAATGTCTTAGACAGGTACACTGTCTAGAATCCTGTTGTCTCAGACAGGACTACTGTCTCAGTCGCAGTTGTTTCACACATGTCCACTGTCTCATTCCCTTTTGTCTCAGACATGTCCATTGTCTTAGTCCCAGTTGCCTCAGACATGTCCACTGTTTCAGACTCTGTTTTCTCAGACGTGTCCAGTGTCTGAGTCATTATTGTCTCAGACATGTCGACAGACTGAATCCTTGTTGTATCAGATATATGTACTGTCACAGTGCCTGTTGTTTCAGAAATATAGCCTGTCTCAGTCCCCATTCTCTCAGACCTGAACACACTCTTAGTAGTATTGGATCAGACATGTCCACTGTCTCCGTCTCTGTTGTCTCAGACTTGTCCACTGTCTCGAACTCTGTTTTCTCAGACGTGTCCACTGTCTCAGTACCTGTTGTCTCAGATATGTCCACTGTCTCAGACCCTGTTGTTTCACAGATATCCACTGTCTCAGTCCCTGTTGTCTCACACATATAAATGGTCTCTGACCCTGTTGTCTAAGATTAGTGTGTTGTGTCAGATATGTCCAATCTCCCATTCCCTGTTATCTCAGACAAGTCCATTGTCTCAGTCCCTGTTGTTTCAGAAATGTAGCCTGTCTCAGTCACTATCGTCTCAGACATGTACATGCTCTTAATCGCAGTTGTATCAGATATGTCCACTGTCTCAGTCCTTGTTGTCTCAGACTTGTCCACTGTCTCAGTCCCTGTTTAAGACATTTCCACTGTGTCAGTCAATGTTGTCTCAGAGAAGTCCACTGTCGCAGTGCCTGTTCTTTCAGAAATGTCGCCTGTCTCAGTTCCTATCGTCTCAGACATGAACACGCTTTTAGTTGCAGTTGTATCAGACATGTCCACTGTCCCAGTCCCTGTTGTCTCAGACATGTCCACTGACCCAGTCGCTGTTTTTTCAGACATATCAACTGTGTCAGTCCCTGTTGTCTCAGATATGTCCACTATCTCAGTCCCTATTGTCTCAAATATATCCACTGTCTCAGTCCCCGTTGTCTCAGGCATGGACATGCTCTTCATTGCAGTTGGATCAGACATGTCCACTGTCTCACTCCCTGTTGTCTCAGAATTGTCCACTGTCTCAGTCCCTGTTGTTTCACACATATCCACTGTGTCAGTCCCTGTTGTCTCAGACATGTCCAGTTTCTCAGATGTGTCCACTCTCTCAGTCACTGTCATCATGTACAGGACTTGTCCACTGTTGAAGACATGTAAACTGTCTCAGTTGATATTGTCCCATACAGTTCCATTGTCTCGAACACTGTCGACTCAGATGAGTACAATGTCTCATTCCCGGTTGTCTCAGATGTGTCCACTGTCTCAGTCCCTGTTGTTGCCGATGTCGTCACTGTCTCAGTCACTGCCATCACCCACTGGACTTGTCCACTGGTGAAGGCATGTCAACTGTCAAAGTTGCTATTGTCTCAGACAGTTCCACTGTCTCAAAACCTGTTGACTAAGACTAGTCCAGAGTCTCAATTTCTGTTTTCTCAGACATGTCCACAGTCTCCTTCCACGTTGTTTCACACATGTACACAGTCACAGTGTGTGTTGTCTCAGCCATTTCCACTGTCTAAGTCCCTGTTCTCTCAGATATGTCCAAAGTATCTGTCCCTGTTGTCTCAGATATGTCCAGTGTCTGACTCCCTGCAGTCTCAGACATGTCCAATGTCTGATGCACTGTTGTTTCAGACATGTCCAAGGTCTCATTCCCTGTTGTTTCAGATATATCCACTGTGTCAGTCCAGGTTATTTCAGACATGTAGCCTGTCTCATTCCCCTTTGTCTCAGACTTGAACACAATCTTAGTCGCAGTCATATCAGACATGTCCACTCTCTCAGACCCTGTTGTCTCAGACATGTCCAAAGTCTCAGTCCCATATGTCTCAGACATACCCAATTTGTCAGTCCCCGTTGTCTAAGACATGTACACTGTCTCAGTACCTGTTGTCTCAGATATGTCCACTGTCTTAGTCCTGGTTGTCTCTGGTGTGTCCACATTCTCAGTCACTGTTGGCTCAGATGTGTCCAATGTCTCTGTTGCTGTCATCTCAGACAAGACTTGTCCAATTGCGATGACATGTCAACTGTATCAGTCTCTAATGTCTTGGACAGGTACACTGTCTAGAATCCTTTTGTCTCAGACTTGTCCACTGTCTCAGTCCCTGTTGTCTCAGTCATGTCCACTGTCTCAGTCCCTGTTGTTTTATATATATATATATATATCTACTGTCTCATTCTCTGCTGTTTCAGACATGTAGCCTTTCTCAGTCCTTGTTGTCTCAGACATGAACACGCTATTATTTGCATTGTATTAGACATGTCCACTGTCTCAATCTCTGTTGTCTCAGACATATCCGCTGTCTCAAACCCTGTTTTCTCAGACGTATCCACTGTCATAGTCTCTCTTGTCTCAGATATGTCCACTGTCTCAGACCCTGTTGTTTCACACATATCCCAAGTCTCAGTCCCTGTTGTCTCAGACATATCCATGTTCTCTGACCCTGTTGTCTAAGATATGTGTGTTGTGTCAGACATATCCAATGTCCCAGTCCCTGTTGTTTCAGACAAGTCCACTGTCTCAGTCCCTGTTGTTTCAGAAATATCGCCTGTCTCAATCCCTATCATCTCAGACATGTACACGCTCTTAATCGCAGTTGTATCAGACATGTCCACTCTCTAACTCCCTGCTGTCTCAGACTTGTCCACTTTCTCAGTCCCTGTTTTTAAGCATATCCAGTGTGTCAGTCCATGTTGTCTCAGACATGTCCACTGTTGCAGTCCCTGTTGTTTCAGAAATGTCCCCTATCTCAGTTCCTATTTTCTCAGACATGAATATGCTCTTAGTCACAGTTGTATCAGACATGTCCACTGTCTCAGTCCCTGTTGTCTCAGACTTGTCCACTGTCTCAGTTGCTGTTGTCGCAGACATGTTCACTGTCTCAGTCCCTGTTTACTCAGATGTGTCCACTTTGTCAGTCGGTGTCATCACAGGCAGGACTTGTCGACTGTTGAAGACATGTCAACTGTCTCAGTTGATATTGTGTCATACAGGTCCATTGTCTCGAAACCTGTTGACTCAGACGAGTACAGTGTCTCATTCCCGGTTGTCTCAGATGTATCCACTGTCTCAGTCCCTGTTGTTGCCGATGGAGCCACTTTCTCAGTCACTGTCATCACACACAGGACTTGTCCACTGGCGAAGACATGTCAACTGCCTCAGTTGCTATTGTCTCAGACAGTTCCACTTTCTCTAAACCTGTTGACTCAGACTAGTCCAGAGTCTCAATTCCTGTTGTCTCAGAGATGTCCACAGTCTCATTCCCTGTTTTTTCACACATGTACACAGTCTCAGTGCCTGTTGTCTCAGCAATGTCCACCATCTTAATCCCTGTTCTCTCAGACATGTCCAAAGTCTCTGTCCCTGCTGTCTCAGATATGTCCAGTGTCTGAGTCCCTGCAGTCTCAGACATGTCCAATGTCTGATGCACTGTTGTCTCAGACATGTCCAAGATCTCAATACCTGTTGTTTCAGATATATCTACTCTCACAGTCCCTGTTGTTTCAGACATGTAGCTTATCTCAGTCCCCGTTGTCTCAGACCTAAACACAATGTTAGTCGCAGTTGTATCAGACATGTCCACTGTCTCAGTTCTTGTTGTCTCAGATATGTCTACTGTCTCAGTCCCTGTTGTCTCAGACATGAACACGCTCTTAGTCGCAGTTGTTTCAGACATGTCCGATGTCAAACTCCCTGTTTCCTCAGAATTGTCCAATCTCTCAGTCCCTGTTGTTTCATACATATAGACTTTGTCATTTCCTGTTGTCTCAGACATGTCCACTGTATCAGTCCCTGTTGTCTCAGATGTGGCCACTGTCTCAGTCTCTGTCATCACAGACAGGTCTTTTCCATTGTTGAAGCCATGTCAACTGTCTCAGTTGATATTGTCTCATCAGGTCCATTTTCTCAAAACCTGTTGATTCAGAAGTGTACAGTGTCTCATTCCCTGTTGTCTCAGATATGTCCACTGTCTCAGTCCCTGTTTTTTCACACATGTCCACTGTATCAGTGCCTGTTATGTCAGACATGTACACATTCTCAGTCCCTGTTCTATTATACATGTCCAAAGTCTCAGTCCCAGGTGTCTCAGATATGTCCACAGTCTGATTCTCAGCAGTCGGATATGTCCAATGTCTGATGCCCTGTTGTCTCAGACATGTCCATGGTCTCAGTCACAGTTGTTTCAGATATATCTCCTGTCTCAGTCCCTGTTGTTTCAGACATGTAGCTTGTGTCAGTCCCCCTTTTCTCCGACCTGAACAGGGTCTTAGTCGCAGTTGTATCAGACATGTCCACTGTCTCAGTGCCTGTTTTCTCAGATATGTCTAAAGTCTCAGTCAATTTGTCTCAGAACATATCCAATTTGTCATTCCCTGTTGTCTCAGACATGTCGACTGTCTCAGTCCCTGTTGTATCAGACATGTCCACTGTCTCAGTCCCTGTTCTTTCAGATATATCTACAGTCTCAGTCCCTGTTGTCTCAGATATGTCCACTCTCTCAGTCCCTGTTGTCTCAGATATGTCCACTGTCTCATATGCTGTCATCACAGACAGGAATTGTCCACTGTTGAAGACATGTCAACTGTCTCAGTAGATATTGTCTCATACAGGTCCATTGTCTCCAATCCTGTTGACTCAGATCAGTCCACTGACTCAGTCCCTGTTGTCTCAGACATGTCCACTGTCTGATTCCCTGTTGTTTCACACATGTCTACTTTCTCAGTACCTGTTGTCTCAGACATGTCCACTTTCTCAGTACCTTTTTTCTCAAACATGTCCAAAGTCTAAGTCCCGGTTTTCTCATATATGACCAGTGTCTGAGTCCCTGCAGTCTTAGATATATCCAATGTCTGATGCCCTGTTTTCTCACACATATTCAAAGTCTCAGTCCCAGTTTCAGATGTATCTACTGTCTCAGTCCCTGTTGTTTCAGACATGTAGCCTGTATCAGTCCCCCTTGTCTCAGACCTGAATACGATCTTATTCGCAGTTGTATCACACATGTCCACTATCTCAATCACTGTTGTCTCAGACCTGTCCAAAGTCTCAGTCCAGTTTTTCTCAGACATATCCAATTTGTCAGTCCCTGTTGTCTAAGACATGTACATTGTCTCAATCCCTGTTGTTTCAGATTTATCTAGTGTCTCATTCCCTGTTGTTTCAGACATGAGCCTATATCAGTCCCCATTGTCTCAGACATGAATAGGCTCTTAGTCGCAGTTTTATCAGTCATGTCCACTGTCTCAGTGCCTGTTGTCTCAGACAAGTGCACTGTCTCAGTACCTCTTCTCTCAGACATGTCCAAAATCTCAGTCCCGGTTTTCTCTGATATGTCCACTCTCTACGTCCCTGCAGTCTCAGACAGGTCCAATGTCTGATTCCCTGTTGTCTCAGACATGTCCAAGGTCTCAGTCCCTGTTGTTTCAGATATATCTAGTGTCTCAGTCCCTGTTGTTTCAGACATGTAGCCTCTCTCAGTCAACGTTGTCTCAGAACTGAACACGTTCTTATTCACAGTTTTATCACACATGTCCACTTTCTCAGTCCCTGTTGTCTCAGACATGTCCAAAGTCTCAGTCTCGGTTGACTCAGACATATCCACTGTGTCAGTCCGTTGTCTTAGACATGTCCACTGTCTCAGTACCTGTTGTCTCAGATATGTCCACTGTCTCAATCCCAGTTGGCTCAGATGTGTCCAATATCTCAGTCATTGTCATCTCAGACAGGACTTGTCCAGTGGCGAATATATGTCAACTACCTCAGTCTTTATTATCTCAGACACCTCCAATGTGTAGAACCCTGTAGTCTCAGACATGGCCACTTTCTCAGTCGCAGTTGTTACACATTTCCACTGTCTCATTCCCTGTTGTCTCAGACATGTAGATTGTCTCAGACCCTGTTTTCTCAGATATGTGTGTTGTCTCAGACATGTCCACTGTCTCAGTACCTGTTGTCTCAGACATGTCCACTGTATCAGTCCCTGTTGTCTCAGATATGTCCAATGTCTCAGTCCCTGTTGTCTCAGATACGTCACGGTCTCATTTCTTGCTGTTTCTGAAATATCTACTGTCTCAGTCCCTGTTGTTTAAGAAATGTAGCCTGTCTCATTCCCTGTTGTCTCAGACATGAACACACTCTTAGTCTCAGTTGTCTCAGACACGTCGACTGTCTCAGTCCCTGTTGTCTCAGACATGTCCATGGT
Source organism: Rhizomys pruinosus (assembly GCA_009823505.1). Taxonomy (NCBI): domain Eukaryota; kingdom Metazoa; phylum Chordata; class Mammalia; order Rodentia; family Spalacidae; genus Rhizomys; species Rhizomys pruinosus. Next base: position 2,537,523 of record VZQC01008386.1, read on the forward strand.
CTCATTCCCAGCTGTTGCTGATATAACTACTGTCTCAGTCCCTGTTGTTTCAGAAATGTCGCATGTCTCAGTCTATGTTGTCTCAGACATGAACACACTCTTGATCGCAGTTGTATCACACATGTCCACTGTCTCAGTCACTGTTGTTTCACACTTGTCCACAGTCTCAGTCCCTGTTGTTTAAGACATATCCACTGTGTCAGTACCTGTTGTCTCAGACAAATCCACTGTCTCAGACCCTATTGTTTCAGAAATGTCGCCTGTCTCACTCCGCATCATCTCAGACATGAACACGCTCTTAGTCACAGTTGTATCACACATTTCTACTGTCTCAGTCCCTGTTTTCTCAGACATGTCCACTGTATCATTCCTTGTTGTCTCAGACATGTTCACTGTCCAAGTCCCTGTTGTCTCAGACATATCCACGGACTCATTCCCTGATGTTTCTGATATATCTACTGTATCAGTCCCTGTTCTTTCAGAAATGTCGCCTGTCTCAGTTCCCATTGTCTCAGACATGAACACGCTCTTAGTGGCAGTTGTATCAGACATGTCCACTCTCTCAGTCCCTATTGTCTCAGACTTGTCCACTGTCTCAGTCGCTGTTTTTTAAGACATATCCACTGTGTCAGTCCCAGTTGTCTCAGACATGTCCACTGTCTCAGTCCCTGTTGTCTCAGATATGTCCACTGTCTCAGTCCCCGTTGTCACAGACATGAACACGTTCTTAGTCGCAGTTGTTTCAGACATGTCTGATGTCTCTGTCCCTGTTGTCTCAGAATTGTCCACTGTCTGAGTCCCTGTTGTTTCATACATATCCACTCTGTCAGTCCCTGTTGTCTCACACATGTCCCCTGTCTTAGTCCCTGTTGTTTCAGATGTGTACAGTGTCTCAGTCCCAGTTGTCTCAGATATTTCCACTCTCTCAGTCACTGTAATCACAAACAGGACTTGTCCACTGTTGAAGACATGTCAACTGTCTCAATTGATATTGTCTCATACAGGTCCATTGTCTCGAACGCTGTTGACTCAGAGGAGTCCATTGTCTCAATCCCTGTTGTCTCAGATTTGTCCACTGTCTAATTCCGTATTTTTTCACATATGTCCACTGTCTCAGTGCCTGTTGTCTGAGGCATGTCCACTTTCTCAGTTCCTTATCTCTCAGACATGTCCAAAGGCTGAGTCCTAGTTGTCTCAGATATGTCCAGTGTCTGAGTCCCTGCAGTCTTAGACATGTCCAATGTCTGATGCCCTGTTGTCTCAGACATGTCCGAGGTCTCAGTCCCAGTTGTTTTAGATATATCTACTGTCTCAGTCCATGTTGTTTCAGACATGTATCCTGTCTCAGTCTCCCTTGTCTCAGACCTGAACACGATCTTAGTAGCAGTTCTATCAGACATGTCCCCTGTCTCAGTCCCTGTTGTCTAAGACATGTCCAAAATCTCAGTCCAGTTTGTCTCAGACATATCCAATTTGTCATTCCTTGTTGTCTAAGACATCTCAACTGTCTCAGTCCTTATTGTCTCAGACAAGTAAACTGTATCAGTTCCTGTTGTCTCAGACACGTCCACTGTCTCCGTACCTATGATCTCTGATATGTCCATGGTCTCATTCCCTGCTGTTTCTGATATATCTACTGTCTCTTTCCCTGTTGTTTCAGACATGTCCACTGTTTCTGTCCCTGTTGTTTCAGATATATCTACTGTCTCAGTTCCTGTTGTTTCAGACATGTAGCCTGTCTCAGTCCCCATTGTCTCAGACCTGAACATGCTCTTAGTCACAGTTGTATCAGACATGTCCACTGTCTGTCTCTGTTGTCTCAGACATGTCTGCTGTCTCAAACCCTGTTTTCTCAGACGTGTCCACTGTCTCATTCCCTGTTTTCTCAGACAGGTCCCCTGTCTCAGACCCTGTTGTTTCACACATATCTACTGTCTTAGTCTTTTTTGTCTCAGACATGTCCGTGGTCTCTGACACAGTTGCCTAAGATTTGTGTGTTTTGTCAGGCATGTCCACTGCCCCAGTCCCTGTTGTTTCAGACGTGTCTACTCTCTTAGTTCCTGTTGTCTAAGACATGTCCACTGTCTCAGTCCCTGTTCTCTCAGAGATGTCCAAAGTCTCAGTCCTGATTGTCTCAGATATTTTCACTGTCTAAGTCTCTGCAATCTCAGACAGTTCCAATGTCTGATTCCCTGTTGTCTCAGACATGTCCAAGGTCTCATTCCCTGTTATTTCAGATATATCTAATGTCTCAGTCCCTTTGGTTTCAGACATGTAGCCTGTCTCAGTCCCCGTTGTCTCAGACCTGAACACACTCTTATTCACAGTTGTATTACACATGTCCAATGTATGTATCTATTGTCTCAGACATGTCCGCTGTCTCAAACCCTGTTTTTACAGACGTGTCCACTGTCTCAGTCCCTGCTGTCTCAGATATGTCCACTGTCTCAGACCCTGTTGTTTCACACATATTAACTGTCTCAGGCCCTGTTGTCTCAGACATGTCCATGGTCTCTGACCCTGTTGTCTAAAAATTGTGTGTTGTGTCAGACATGTCCACTTCCCCATCACTGTTGCTTCAGATATGCCTCCTGTCTTAGTCCCTGTGTTCTCAGACATGTCCACTGTCTCAATCCCTGTTCTCTCAGACATGTCCGAAGTCTCAGTCCCAGTTGTCTCAGATATGACCACTCTCTAAGTCCCTTCAGTTTCAGACAGGTCCAATGTCTCTTTCCCTGTTGTCTAAGACATTCCCAAGGTCTCAGTCCCTGTTTTTTCAGATATATCTATTGTCTCAGTCCCTGTATTTTCACACATGTAGCCTCTCTCAGTCATTGTTGTCTCAGACCTGAACTCGTTCTTATTCACAGTTTTATCAGAAATGTCCATTGTCTCACTCCCTGTTGTTTTAGACATATCGAAAGTCTCAGTCCCGGTTGATTCAGACATATCCACTGTGTCAGTCCCTTTTGTCTCAGACATGTACACTGCCTCAGTACCTGTTGTTTCAGATATGTCCACTGTCCGAGTCCTGGCTGTCTCAGATGTGTCCACCTTTTCAGTCCCTGTTGTCTCATATGTGTCCCATATCTCAGTCGCTGTCGCCTCCGCCAGGACTTGTCCACTGGCGAAGATATGTCAAATGTCTCAGTCTCTTTTGTCTCAGACAGCTCCACAGTCTAGAACACTGTTGTCTCAGACATGACTACTGTCTAAGTTGCAGTTGTTTCACACATGTATACTGTCTCATTCCCTGATGTCTCAGACATTTTGATTGTCTCAGACCCTGTTTTCTCAGATATGTGTGTTTTCTCAGACATGTTCACTGTCTCAGTCCCTGTTGTCTCAGACATGTAAACTCTATCAGTCCCTGTTGTCTCAGACATGTAAACTCTATCAGTCCCCGTTGTCTCAGACACGTCCACTGTCTCAGTCCCTGTGTTCTCTGATATGTCCACGGTCTCATTCCCTGCGGTTTCTGATATACCTACTGTCTCAGTCCCTGTTGTTTCAGAAATGTCACCTCAGTCACCGTTGTCTCAGACATGAACAAAATCTTGGTGGCTGTTGTATCAGACATGTCCACTGTCGCAGTCCCTGTTGTCTCACACTTGTCCACAGTCTCAGTCCCTGTTGTTTAATACATATGCACTGTGTCAGTCCCTGTTGTCTCAGACAAATTCACTGTATCAGTCCCTGTTGTTTCAGAAATGTCACCTGTCTCACTCCCTGTCATCTCAGACATGAACACGCTCTTAGTCGCTGTTGTATCAGACATGTCCACTTTCTCAGTCACTGTTGTCTCAGACATGTCCACTGTCTCAGTCCCTGTTGCCTCAGACATAACCACAGTCTCAGTCTCTGCTCTTTCTGATATATCTACTGTCTCAGTCCCTGTTCTTTCAGAAATGTCGCCTGTCTCAGTCCCCATTGTCTCAGACATGAACACGCTCTTAGTCGCAGTTGCATCAGACATGTCCACTGTCTCAGTCCCTGTTGTCTCAGACTTGTCCACTGTCTCAGTCACTGTTGTTTCAGACATATCCACTGTGTCAGTCCCTGTTGTCTCAGACTTGTCCACTGTCTCATTACCTGTTGTCTCATATATGTCCACTGTCTCATTCCCCATTGTCTCAGACATGAACATGCTCTTAGTTGCAGTTGTTTCAGATATTTCCAGTGTCTCAGTCCCCATTGTCTCAGAATTGTCCACTGTCTCAGTCCCCATTGTCTCAGACATGAACACACTCGTAGTGGCAGTTGCATCAGACATGTCCACTGTCTCAGTCTCTGTTGTCTCAGACTTGTCCACTGTCTCAGTCGCTGCTGTTTCAGACATATCCACTGTGTCAGTTCCTGTTGTCTCAGACATCTCCACTGTCTCAGTCCCTGTTGTTTCAGATGTGTCCACTGTCTCATTCCCTGTTGTCTCAGATATGTCCACTCTCTCAGTCACTGTCATCACAGACAGGATTTGTCCACTGTTGAAGATATGTCAACTGTCTCAGTTGATATTGTATCATACAGGTCCATTGTCTCGAACCCTGTTGACTCAGATGAGTCCACTGACTCAGTCCCTGTTGTCTCAGACATGTCCACTGTCTCATTCCCTGTTGTTTCACACATGTCCACGATCTCAGTGCCTGTTTTCTCAGACATGTCCACTTTCTCAGTCCCTGTTCTCTCAGACATGTCCAAAGTCTCAGTCCTGGTTGTCTCAGATATGTCCAGTGTCTGAGTCCCTGTAGTCTTAGACATGTCCAATATCTGATGCCCGGCTGTCTCAGACATGTCCAAGGTCTATGTTCCAGTTGTTTTAGATATGTCTACTGTTTCAGTTCCTGTTGTTTCACACACGTAGCCTGTCTCAGTCCCCCTTATGTCAGACCTGAACATGATTTTAGTTGCAGTTGTGTCAGATACATACACTGTCTCTGTCCCTGTTGTCTCACACATGCCCAAATTCTCAGTCCAGTTAGTCTCAGACATATCCAATTTGTCAGTCCCTTTTGTCTAATGCATGTCCACAGTCTCAGTTCCTGTTGTCTCAGACATGTCCAGTGTCTCAGTCCATATTGTTTCAGATATATCTACTGTCTCACTTCCTGTTGTTTCAGACATGTAGCCTTTCTCAGTCCCCATTGTCACAGACCTGAACCTGCTCTTAGTCGCAGTTGTATCAGACATGTCCACTGTATGTCTCTGTTGTCTCAGACATGTCCACTGTCTCAAACCCTGTTTTCTCAGACATATCCTCTGTCTCAGTCCCTGTTGTCTCAGACATGACCAAGGTCTCATTCCCTGCTGTTTCTGATATATCTACTGTCTCAGTCCTTGTTGTTTCAGCAATGTCTCCTGTCTCAGTCCTTGTTGTCTCAGACATGAACACACAGTTATTCGCAGTTTTATCTGACATGTCCAATGTTTCAGTCCCTGTTGTCTCACACTTATCCACAGTCTCAGTCCCTGTTGTTTAAGACATATCCACTGTGTCAGTCCCTGTTGTCTCAGACAAATCCACTGTCTCATTCCCAGTTGTTACAGAAATGTCGCCTGTCTCACTCCCCGTGGTCTCAGACATGAACACACTCTTAGTCGCAGTTGTATCAGACATGTCCACTGTGTCAGTCCCTATTGTCGCATACATGTCCACTGTATCATTCCCTGTTGTCTCAGACATGTCCACTGTCTCAGTCCCTGTTTTCTCAGACATATCCACCTTCTCAGTCCCTGCTCTTTCTGATACATCTACTTTCTCAGTCCCTGTTCTTTCAGAAATGTCAACTGTCTCAGTCCCCATTGTCTCAGACTGTTAGTCACAGTTGTATCAGACATGTACACTGTCTCAGTCCTGTTGTGTCAGATTTGTCCACTGTTTCAGTCGCTGTTGTTTCAGACATATCCATGATGTGAGTCCCTTTTGTCTCAGACATGTCCACTGTATCAGTCCCCTTTGTCTCAGACTTGAACACGCTCTTATTCGCAGTTGTTTCAGACATGTCCGATGTCTCAGTCCCTGTTGTCTCAGAATTGTCCACTGTCTCAGTCCCTGTTGTTTCATACATATCCTCTGTGTCAGTCCCTGTTGTCTCAGACATGTCCACTGTCTCAGTCCCTATTGTTTCACAAATATCTACTGTCTCATTCCCTGTTGTTTCAGACATGTAGCCTGTCTAAATCCCCATTGTCTCAGACCTGAAAACGCTCTTAGTCCCAGATTATCAGACATGTCCACTGTCTGTCTCTGTTGTCTCAGACATGTCCGCTGTCTCAAACCCTGTTTCTCAAACGTGTCCACTGTCTCAGTCCCTATTGTCTCAGACATATCCACTGTCTGAGACCCTGTTGTTTCACACATATCCACTCTCTCTGTTCCTGTTGTCTCAGACATGTCCATGGTCTCTGACCCTGTTGTCAAAGATATGTGTGTTGTGTGAAACTGCCCCTGTCCCTGTTGTTTCAGACATGTCCACTGTCTTAGTCCCTGTTGTCTCAGACATGTCCACTGTCTCAGTCCCTGCTTTCTAAGTCAGGAAGAAGCTAGAGTCAGAATACCCCAGGATGTGACCTCACCTTTTAGACATCAGTCCAAAAAGAACTCAGAATCCTGGTTACCTGCAACTACAGGTCTGTGGCAAACTGAAACACCTGACTTATCTTGAAAGACTGGACTAAGTAGGGTGTTGCTTTGCTGCTTTCCGCCTTCTGGAAGCTCAGTCCCCAGAAGACCCAGTAATCCAGTGTTTGGAAACATCTGGAGAAGCAGGATGTCCCCATTTTCCTATGGGGACACACAAGTGATACTGGACAAACCAAAGTAGAAAGTTTGTGATTCCCTGATATACCCAGTTCATCAGTGTGTGTGTGTGTGTTTGTGTGTGTGCATGTGAGTGTTTGTGTGTGAGAAAGTCAACATGTCCACTGTCTCAGACATATTAACTGTCTCAGTCTCTATTGTCTCAGACCTGTCCACTGTCTTGACCCCTTTTGTCTCAGATATGTCCACTGTTTCAGTTCCTGTTATCTCAGGCATATAAACTATCTCAGTCCCTGTTGTCTCAGATATGTCCACTGTCTCTGTCCCTGTTGTTTCAGATATATCTACTGTTTCTGTCCCTGTTGTTTCAGACATGTCCCCTGTCTGCCTCCAGATTGTCTTAGATATGTCGACTCTCTAAATCCCTGTTGTCTCGGACATGATGTCGTTGGTCTCAGACCCTGCTTTCTCAAATATGTGTTGTCTCAGACATGTCAACTGTCTAATCCATGTTCTCTCTGACATGTCCACTGTCTCAGTCCCTGTTGTCTCCGACATGACCACTGTCTCAGTTGCAGTTGTTTCACACTTGTCAACTGTCTCAGTCCCTGTTGTGTCAGATATGTCGATGGTCTCAGACCCTGCTTTGTCTAATATGTGTGTTGTCTCAGACATGTCCACTGTCTCCATACCTGTTGTCTCAGACATGTCCATGGTCGCAGACCTTGTCTTCAAAGACATGTGTGTTGTTTCCGACATGTCCACTGTCTCAGACCCTGTTGTTTCAGATATATCTACTGTCTCAGTCCCTGTTGTTTCAGACATGTAGGGTGTATCAATCCATGTTGTCTCAGAGCTGAACCCGATCTTAGTCACAGTTGTATCAGACATGTCCACTGTCACATTCCCTGTTGTTTCAGACATGTCCACTGTCTCATTCCCTGTTGTTTCATATATGTTCAATTTCTCAGTGCCTGTGTGTCTCAGACATGAACACTGGCTCAGTCCCTGTTCTCTGAAACATGTCCAAAGTCTCAGTCCCAGTTGTCTCAGATATGTCCATTGTCTGAGTCCCTGCAATCTCAGGACATGTCAAAAGTCTGATTCCCTGATGTCACAGATATGTCCAAGGTCTCAGTACCTGTTTTCTCAGATATTTCCACTGTCTTAGTCCTGTTGTCTCAGATGAGTCCACTGTCTCAGTCCCTGTTTGCTCAGTGATTAACAGGCTAGGTTTAGAGGACCCCAGGAAGTAACCTCACATTTATGACATCAGTCTAAAAAGAACACAGAATCCTTGTTACCAGCAACTACAGTCCCATGGCAACCTGAAACATGACACTTGTCTTGAAAGACTTCACTGAGCAGATGTTGCTTTGCTGCTTGCGGCCTTCTGGAGGCTCAGACATCAGAAGAAACAGGAATTCAGTGTTTGGAAACTTCTGGAGATGCAGGGTGTGCCCTCTAGCCCAACATATCTGGCCATTTTGCACAGAGACACAAAAGTGATACTGGTCAGGAAATAGTAGAATGTTAGTGATCACCCTATATACCCAGTTCATCAGATCAGTGTGTGTGTGTGTGTGTGTGTGTGTGCGTGTGTGTGTGTGTGTGTGTGTTTGTGTGTGTGTGAGTGTGGGAGAAAGTCAACATGTCCACTGTGTCAGTGCCTGTTGACTCAGACTTGTCCAAACTCTCAGTCCCTGTTCTTTCAGATATATCTACTGACTCAGTCCCTGTTGTTTCATACATGTAGACTCTCTCAGTCCCCATTGTCTCAGACCTTAACACGATCTTATTTGCAGTTTTATCAGACATGTCCACTGTCTCAGACCCTGTTGTCTCAGACATGTCCAAATTCTCAGTCCCAGATGACTCAGACATATCCACTGTGTCAGTCACTGTTGTCTCTGACATGTCCACTCTCTCAGTACCTGTTGTCTCAGATATGTCCACTGTCTCAGTCCTGGTTGTCTCAGATGTGTCCACCGTCTATTCCCTGTTGTCTCATATGTCTCCCAGGTCTCAGTCACTGTCATCTCTGACAGAACTTCTCCACTGGCGAAGATATGTCAACTGTCTCAGGCTCTATTATCTCAGACAGCTCCACAGTCTAGAAGCCTGTTGTCTCAGGAATGAATACTGTCTCAGTCGCAGTTGTTTAGACATGTCCTCTGTCTCATTCCCTGTTGTCTCAGACATGTCGATTGTTTCAGAACCTGTTTTCTCAGATATGTGTGTTGTCTCGGACATGTCCAGTGTCTCAGTCCCTGTTTTCTCAGACATGTCCACTGTATCAGTCCCTGTTGTCTCAGACACATCCACTTTCTCAGTCCCTGTTGGCTCACACATGTCCACGGTCTCATTACATGCTATTTCTGATATATCTACTGTCTCAGTACCTGTTGTTTCAGAAATGTCGCCTGTCTCACTCCCCGTTGTCGCAGACATGAACACACTCTTAGTCGCAGTTTTATCTGACATGTCCACTGTGTCAGTAACCTGTTGTCTCATACTTGTCCACTGTCTCAGTCCCTGTTGTTTAAGACATATCCACTGTGTTAGTCTCTGTTGTCTCAGAAAAATCCACAGTCTCAGTTCCTGTTGTTTCTGAAATGCCACCTGTCTCACTCACTGGTATCTTAGACGTGAACACGCTCTTAGTCGCAGTTGTATCAGACATGTCCATTGTCTCAGGCCCTGTTGTCTCAGACATGTCCACTGTATCATTTCTTGTTGTCTCAGACATGTCCACTGTCTCAGTCCCTGTTGTCTCAGACATATCCAAAGGCTCAGGACCTGCTGTTTCTGATATATCTACAGTCTCAGTCCCTGTTTTTTCAGAAATGTCGCTTGTCTCAGTCCCCTTTGTCTCAGACATTAACATGCTCTTAGTCGCAGTTGTATCAGGCATTTAAACTGTCTCACTCCCTGTTGTCTCAGACTTGTCCACTGTCTCAGTCGCTGTTGTTTCAGACAGATCCACTGTGTCAGTCCCTGTTGTGTCACACGTGTCCACTGTCTCAGTCCCTGTTGTCTCAGATATGTGGACTGTCTCAGTCTCCATTGTCTCAAACATGAACACGCTCTTAATTGGAGTTGTTTCATACATGTCCAATGTCTCATTCCCTGTTGTCTCAGAACTGTGCAATGTCTCAGTCCCTGTTGTTTCATATATATCCACTGTGTCAGTTCCTGTTGTCTCAGACATGTCCACTATCTCAGTCCGTGTTGTCTCATATGTGTCCCCTGTCTCAGTCGCTATCATCTCAGTCAGGTCTTTTCCACTGGCAAAGATATTTAAAATGTCTAGGTCTCTATTGTCTCAGACAGCTCCACTCTCTAGAATCCTGTTTTCTCAGACATGACTACTGTTTCAGTCGTAGTTGTTTCACACATGTAAACTGTCTCATTCCCTGTTGTCACAGATATGTCGATTGTCTCAGACCCTGTATTCTCAGATATGTGTGTTGTCTCAGACATGTCCACTGTCTCAGACCCTGTTGTCTCAGACATGTCCACTGTATCAGTCCCTGTTGTCTCAGCCACGACCACTGTCTAATTCCCTGTTCTCACAGACATGTTCATGGTCTCATTCCCTGCTGTTTCTGATATATCTAGTGTCTCAGTCCCTGTTGTTTCAGAAATGTAACCTGTCTCAATCCCCGTTGTCACAGATATGAACACACTCTTAGTCACAGTTGTATCAGACATGTCCACTGTCTCAGTCCCTGTTGTCTCATGCTTGTCCACAGTCTCAGTCCCTGTTTTTTTTGTTGTTATTGTTGTCTTTTCATGACAGGGTCTCCCTGTAGCCCCAGCTTTCCTGGAACTCACTGTGCAGACCAGGCTGGTCAGTCCCTGTTTTTTAAAAGAGGAAAGAATATCAGATCTGGAATATAACACAGAGCAACTAAAAAACTCAAATAAAGATTATGAAAAATTTAAAAATACACAAAAGTGTAACAACCAGGAAATATGGGACACTATGTAAAGATCAAACCTCCGCATCATAGGAATAGAGGAAGGGGAAGAATCTCAAGAGAATAGTATTGAGCATATCTTCAACACAATAATAGATGAAAAATTCCCCAAACTAAAAATAGACAAACCCATACACATAGAACTCCAAATAGACAAGATCAGAAAAGAACCCCACTCCAGATCATATCAAAAAAGGAGGAAAAGAAGGAAGTGGCTAGGTGCCACACAAAACAAAATTTATAAAATTCTGAAGGCCACAGAGAAAAAAACAACGTCACAACACAAAGGGAAACCCATTCAAATTCAGAAGACAAGAAACATTTGAACTTCCCACCGGCAAACCATGAAAGCACGAAGAAGCATTGGAGCAAAGATATTCCAGTGTGTTTTAATTTTTTACGGTATATGGAGTGCCAAACCCAGATATACTTTACCCAGCAAAAAAATGTCAATTACATTTGAGAGGAGAAGAAAATGTTCCCATGGACATAAGCAAGATGAGATAGAACTTAGATAACATTTCAAAGAAAACAAAAACGCTCCCAGAAAAGCGTACGTAACGTGAAGCAATTCATAAGGGCAGACGAGAAGAGGCAACTATCCTCAACACTAGGAAGGAGAAAAAAACAGATAAAACATACATCCAAAGAGTTGAAATAAGAGACCTAAAAGTCCAAAAGTGGATAGAACGTAAAGGGAAAGGAAAGCAAAACATTATGCTGTGTCAATTAGTAACCGAAATAGGAAATAAGGGGGCTGAACTCGTCTCAATCAATAAGGAGCGCGAAACTGGGAGGGAAGGTGGATTAGGAAACAAAATCCAATCGATATGCTGCCCACAAAGAAAAACATCTCAATTTCAAGAACAGGGCAACAAACTAAAGTTGAATCAGGGATGGAACAAAAAAGAAGTAACGAATATTCCAAGCAAATGCTGGTACCAAAAAAGAAGAAAGGGTGTGTCTTCAGTTACGATAATTTATTAATATTTATTCTATTAAAAAATAGAACTTCAAAGCAAAAGAAATCCAAAGAGACAAAAGGGCCATACATCAATCTTTCTTAAGCAACAATTAACGATGAAACCCCCTCACAATCATGAACGATATCTATGACCAAGAACCACGCCAGTGGCCCAAACTTTTGATAACGGAACAATTCTTCAGGACTTCAAGGCTCAAAATAACCCCAGCACTCATAGTAATAGTAAAAGGTGGAACTTTCTATTGATACCCCAACGAAGTCCTTTAGAGCCACAGAAATCAAAGGAAATAAACAGGACGATAAAACAAAGAGACATCTTAACTGAATATTACAATACACAATGGTACTCACAGACATCTATGAATTTTCACCAAACACCAGAGGAATACACGTCTAATCAGCAACCCAGGAACATTCTACCAAAAAGACCATATAATGGGGACGACAAAGGGAAAGACAAAACTCCAAAATCCAAAAAAAAAGATTTGAAAACTAATCTCATGCATTCTTCAGACCACAGTGCATTCATTATTAAAGTCACATTCACAAAAATACAAGATATGAGTACCGACAACACCTACAACGGAACCACCATGGAGACTAAACAAAACCACTTCTTACATGAATAATGAAGGGTCAGGGAAGAAAAATAAATTAAAGAAATAAAAACATCCTGGAACTGAATGACATGATAATTACAACACAGCAAAAACCTATGTGACACTTTAATGGCAGGCCTAAGAGGGAATTTGATAGCTCTAAATGCCTACGTAAAAAACAGAAAAGAGCACAAGTTAATGATCTAACAAGCAGCTCAAATAAGTGAAGAGAACACAATGAACCTAAATGGAGCAGACAAGAAGAAATAACAAAAATCGAGCAAGGTCAATGAAATAGAAACAAAGAAAACCAATACAAAAATCAATCAATCCAAGAGTTGGTTCTTTGAGAGGAATGAGGTAAACAGACCTCTAGCCAGTTAACTAAAAGAAAAAAGGAACAACTCCAGATCAAGAGATCTGTATAAAGGGGAATTATCACAAGAGACAATGAAAAAGATCCAGAAAATCAACCATAAGGTATTACTTCAAAAACCTATACTCTACTAAATGTGAAACCTCTACTAAATTTGAAAACCGTAGAGAAATGGATGAATACTGAAATCCTGGGAATCACCCAAGCTGAACCAAGAGAGATCGACAGCTTAACAGCCCAATAATATATGAAGAAAGGAAGAAATTGATGATGTACTAAGCACCTCCCAACCAAAAAGCTCACCAGATGTTTCAGCCACATCAGAATTCTATAGAAATGGGTTTCAAAGAAGAACTACAACCGTACTAACGCAGCTGGTTAGAAGGATAAAATGGAGGGAGTTCTCCAGAGTCCTTCTATGAAGCCAACATAAATCTAATAATAACCAAAACTAGGCAAAGGTTCAACCAAAAAAGAGAACTAAGACCCATCCCCTAATGAACACAGATGGCACCAAAATTCTAAACAGGATCTGCGGCGAATCGCATACACCACACATCAAAAGACCATCCACCATGATCAGTTGGATCAACCAGAGATGCAGTGATGGGTCAACATATGAAAAGCAATAAATATCAGTCAAGCATATAATGGACTGAAAGACAAACACGTCAAGATCATCTCAATTGATGCGGAAGAAACCTGCCAACACAAAATTCAACATCCCTACATGTTTAAAGTCTGGAGTGAATTGGATTGGAGGGAATCATTCTGAATGTAATCAAAAAAGCATAACATGAACCCACACGCCAATATCATCGAATGGGGGAAATGGGTAAACGACAGTGGCATTCCCTATAAGGGTAGGAACTACTCTCGCCAAGGCTGCCCCATATCCCGCATCGTCTTCAATATAGTGCTTTAAAACTTGCTAGGGCAATAAAGACAAGAAAAGGAAATTAAAGGATTTTTAACTGGAAAAGAGAGTCAACTGTCCCTATTTTCTGATGATATGTTTGTTTACATAAGGGATGCTAAGAATTACACCAGAAAACTCCTAAAAAAAAAAAAAAAAAAAAAAAAAAAAAAAATAAAAATAAAGCAGAAAAATCAGTAGCCCTTTCTTTACACCAACAAAAAAAAAAAAAAAAAAAAAAAAAAAAAAAAAAAAAAAAAAAAAAAAAGCCTCAAAAAATTAAAATATCTAGTAATAAACTTAACAAAAGACACCAAGGATCGCTACAAAAAAATTTTTAAACCTCTGAAAAAAGAAATTGAAAAATGACAAGCAGAGATGGACAAACCTCCCAGCTCATGTATTGGGAAAATAAATAGGTACTAAAATTGTCCATTCTACTAAAACTCTTATACAGATTTAACACAATCCGGGCAATCAAGATCCCCGCAAGAGCTTCTTCACAGGGGGGGGAAGGGGGGGGTGGGGGTGGTGGTTTGGAAAAAAAATTCCTCAATTTCATTTGGAAAAACAAAGACCGTACCCCAAAATAGCCAGAGCAAAACCTGAGCGAAAAATACAATACAGGGGGGATCGCTATACCATATTTAAAAAGCTAATACTGACAAGGGGCTATAGGTCATAAAGAACACTTGTGTATGTTAGCACAGAAAACAGACCAGTTGACCAATGTCATAAAACTTAAGATCCAAACCTAGCACATACAATTACAGCCACCTCATATTTTACAAGGGGGCCAATAAGACATAATGGAGGAAAGAAAGCATTTTCAGCAAGTGGTTTTGGCAAAGCTGGATCACCACTATAGAAGAATAAAATTGGAAAACCAAACGGCCCCCCTTACCTCTGTGCCTTGCAACAAAGTGCAATTCCAGATGGATTAAAGACCTAAACGTGAAACCCAAAAACTCTGGAGTAATAGAAGAAAANGGTGACATGTTTCAAACAACAGGGACTGAGACAGTAGATATATCTGAGACAACAGGAACTGAGACATTGGACATGTCTGAGACAACAGGTACTGAGACAGTGGACATGTCTGATTCAACAGGGACTGAGAAAGTGGACATGTCTGAGACAACAGGGACTAATTCTGTGGATATGTCTGAGGAAAGAGGGAATGACATTGGACATATCTGAGATAACAGGGCCTCAGACAGTGGACATGTCTGAGACAACAGGTACTTAGACTGTGGATATGTCTGAGACAACAGGGTCTGACACAGTGGACAAGTTTGAGACAACAGTGACAGAGACAGTGGACATGTCTGAGACAACAGGGACTGAGACAGTGGACGTGTCTGAGAGCATAGGGACCCAGAATTTGTATATGTCTGTGGCAACAGGGAATGAGATATTGGACATGTCTGAGACAACAGGGACTCAGACAGTGTACATGTCTGAGACAACAGGGACTGAGACCATGGAAATGTCTGAGACCCCAGGACCTGAGACCCTGGAGATGTCTTAGACAACAGGGACGGAAACATTGGACATGTCTGAATCAATAGGGAGTGAGACTGTGGACAAGTATGAGAGATCAGTGACTGAGACAGTAGACATGTCTGAGACAGCAGATATGTCATGTCTGAGAAAAAAGGGACTTACAGAATGGACATGTCTGATACAGTAGAGACTGAGACAGTTGACATGTCTGAGCCAGTGGACATGTCTGAACCAGTGGACATGTCATGTCTGAGACAACAGGGACTGAGACATTGGACATGTCTGATTCAACAGGGACTGAGAAAGTGGACAAGTCTGGAACAACAGGTACTAAGTCTGCGGACATGTCTGTGGAAAGAGGGAATGACATTGGACATATCATAGATAACGGTGCCTCAGACAGTCGACATGTCTGAGACAACAGGGACTGAGACAGTGGACATGTATGAGACAGCAGGGAATGAGACTGTGGACATGTCTGAGACAACAGGGACTTAGACTGTGGTCATGTCTGAGATAACAGGGACTGAGTCCGTGGAAATGTCTGAGACAACAGGAACAGGACAGTGGATATGTCTGAGACAACAGGGACTGTGACATTGGACATTTCTGAGACAACAGGGAGTGAGACACTGGACATGTCTGAGACAACAGGGACTGAAACAGTGGACATGGCTGAGACTACAGTCACTGAGACATTGGAAATGCGTGATACAACAGGGAGGGACAATGGACATGTCTGAGGCAACTGGTACTGAGACCATAGACATGTCTGAGGCAACAGAGACTGACACAGACCACATGTCTGAGACGACAATGACTTAGACATTGGACATGTCTGAGACAAAAAGGAATGAGAAAGTTGACATGGGAGAGACAACAGGCACTAAGACAATGGACATACCTGAGACAACAGGGAATGAGGCAGTGAAAATGTCTGAGACAAAAGGTACTGAGACAGTGGACTCGACTGAGTCAACAGGGTTTAAGACCATGGAAATGTCCAAGACAACAGGGACTGAGACAGTGGACATGGCTGAGACAACAGGCACCGAAATAGTGGACAAGAGTGAAATAACAGGGAATGAGACAGTGGACATGTCTGAGAAATAAAGGGACTTAGACAGTGGACACGTCTGAGTCAACAGGGTTCGAAACAGTGGATCTGTCTGAGACAGTAGAGGCTGAGACATTTGACATGTCTTAGCCAGTGGACAATTCCTGTCTGAGATGACAGTGACTGAAACAGTGGATACATCTGAGACTACAGGGACTGAGACAGTGGACACATCTGAGACAACTAGGACTGAGATAGAGGATATATTTGAGAGAACAGGTAATGAGACAGTAGCCATGTCTGAGACAACAGGGACTGACACAGTAGATACGTTTGAAACATCATTGACTGAGACAGTGGACATGTTTGAGACAACAGGGACTGAGACAGAGGACATCTCTGATACAACTGCGACAAAGAGTATGTTCATGTCTGAGACAACAGAGACTAAGACAGATGACGTGTTTCAAACAACAGGGACTGAGACAGTAGATTTATCTGAAACAACAGGGACTGAGACAGTGGACATGTCTGAGAAAACAGGCACTGAGACATTGGACATGTCTGAGACCACAGGGGATCAGAACTTGTACATGTCTGAGGCAACAGGGAATGAGATATTGGACATGTCTGAGATAACAGGGACTGAGACCATGGACATGTCTGAGACCACAGTGCCTGAGACCCTGGATATGTCTTAGACAACAGGGACTGAGACATTGGACATGTCTGAGACAATAGTGACTGAGACTGTGGAAATGTATGAGACAACAGGGACTGAGGCAATAGACATGTCTGAGACAGCAGACATGTCATGTCTGAGAAAAAAGGGACTTAGAGAGTGGACATGTCTCATTCAACAGGGACTGAGAAAGTGGACGTGTCTGAGACAACAGGGACTAAGTCTTTGGACATGTCTGAGCAAGGAGGGAATGACATTGGACATATCTGAGCTAATGTGGCATCAGACAGTCGACATGACTGAGACAACAGGGAATGAGACAGTGGACATGTCTGAGACAGCAGGGACTGAGACAGTGTTCATGTCTGAGAAAACAGGGACTGAGACAGTGGATATGTCTGAGACAACAGGGATTGAGACAGTGGACATGTCTGAGACAACAGGGATTTAGAATCTGGACATGTCTGAGACAACAGGGACTGAGACCGTGGACATGTGTGAGACAACAGGTACTGAGACCGTGGACATAGCTGAGACAACAGTCATTGAGACATTCGAAATGCGTGATACAACAGGGACTGGGACAATGGACATGTCCAAGACAACTGGTACTGAGACCGTGGACATGTTTGAGACAACACCGTCGGACACTGTAGACATATCTGAAACAACAGGCCTTGAGACCATAGACATGTCTGAGACAACAAGGACTGAGACAGTGGACATGTCTGAGACAACAGGGACCGAGACAGTGGACATGTCTGATATAACTGTGACAAAGAGCGTGTTCATCTCTGAGACAATGGGGACTGAGACAGGCAACATGTCTCAAATAACAGGGATTGAGACAGTAGATATATCTGAGACAATAGGGACTGATACAGTGGACATGTCTGAGACAAAAGGGAATGAGACAGCGGACATGTCTGAGACAACAGGGACTGAGATAGTGGATATGTGTGAAACAACAGGGACTGAGACAGTGGACATGTCTGAGATAACACACATATCTGACGCAACAGGGTCTGAGACCATGGACATGTCTGAGACAACAGGGATTGAGAGACTGGACATGTGTGAAACAAATGGGACTGAGATAGCGGACACATCTGAGACAACAGGAAATGAGACAACGGACATGTCTGAGACAACAGGGTTGAGACAGTGGACATGTATGAGACAACAGAGAGTGAGACAGTTGACATATCTGAGAGAGTAGACAAGCCCAGTCTGAGAAGACAGGAATTTAAACAGTGGACACATCCTCGACAACAGGGACTGAGAGAGTGGACATATCTGAGACAACAGGGCCTCAGACAGTGGACATGTCTGAGACAACAGGGACTGAGACAGTGGACATATCTGAGACAACAGGGACTTGGACAGTGGACACATGTGAGACAACCAGGACTGAGACAGTGGACATATCTGAGACAACAGGGACTGAAACAGTGGAAATGTCTGAGACAACAGGGACTGAGACAGTGGACATGTCTGAGACAACATGTCCTGGGACAGTGGACATGTCTGAGACCACAGGTTCTGAGAACTTGGACTTGTCTGAGACAGCAGGGAATGACACAGTTGACAAGTTTGAAACAACAGTGACAGAGACAGTGCACATGTCTGAGACAACAGGGAATGAGACAGTGGACATGTCTGAGACCACAGAGAATCAGAACTTGTACCTGTCTGAGGCAACAATGAATGAGATATTGGACATGTCTGAGACAACAGGGACTCAGACAGTGTACATGTCTGAGACAACAGGGACTGAGACCATGGACATGTCTGAGACCACAGGACCTGAGACCCTGGACATGTCTTAGAAAGCAGGGACTGAGACATTGGACATGTCTGAGATGATAGCGACTGAGACTGTGGACACGTCTGAGACAACAGGGACTAAGTCTTTGGACATGTCTGAGGAAAGAGAGAATGACAATGGACATATCTGAGACAACAGGGACTCTGACAGTCGGCATGTTTGCGAAAATGGAATGAGAAAGTGGACATGTCTGAGACAACAGGGACTGAGACAGTGGACATGTCTGAGACAACGGGGACTAAGACAGTGGACATGTCTGAGGCAACAGGGACTGAGGTATTGGACATGTCTGAGACAACATTGTGGCAGTGGACATGTCTGAGACAACAAGAAGAGAGACAGTGGATATGTCTGAGACAACAGGGAATGAGATAGTGGACATGTCTGAGACAGCAGGGACTGAAACAAGGGACATGTTTGAGACAACAGGTACTGGACAGTGGAAATGTCTGAGACAACAGGCACTGAGATAGAGGACATGTCTGAGACAACAATGACTGAGGCAGTGGACATGTCTGAGACAACAATGACTTTGACATTGGACATATCTGAGACAACAGGGAATGAGAGAGTGTACATGGGTGAGACAAGAGGCACTGAGACAATATCCATATCTGAGACAACAGGGAATGAGACAGTGGATATATCTGAGAGAAAAGGGAATGAGACAGTGGACATGAATGATTCAACAGGGTTTAAGACTATGGAAATGACTGAGACAACAGGGCCTGAGACAGTGGACATGGCTGGGAAAACAGGCACCTAAATAGTGGACAAGTGTGAAATAACAGGGAATGAGGCAGTGGACATGTCTGAGACAAAAGGGCATGAGACAGTGGACATGTCTGACTAAACAGTGTTTAAGACCATGGAAATGTCTGAGACAACAGGGACTGAAACAGTGGACATGGCTGAGACATCAGGCACCAAAAGACTGGACAAGTGTGAAATAACAGGGACTGAGACAGTGGACATGTCTGAGAAGAAAAGACTGAGACAGTGGATATGTCTGAGTCAACATGGTTCGAGACATTGGAACTGTCTGAGACAATAGAGGCTGAAACATTTGACATGTCTTAGCCATTGGACAAGTCCTGTATGAAATGACGGTGACTGAAGCAGTGTATACATCTGAGACAACAAGGAATGAGACAGTGGAAACATCTGAGACAACCAGGACTGAGACAGTGGACATAGCTGAGACAACAGGGAATGAGACAATAACCCTGCCTGAGACGACAGGGCCTGACACAGTGGATATGTTTGAAACAACATTGACTGAGACAGTGGACATGTCTAAGGCAACAGGGAATGAGACAGTGGACATCTTTGATACAACTGCAACTAAGAACGTGTTCATCTCTGAGACAACGGGTACTGAGACAGGCAACATGTTTCAAACAACAGGGACTGAGAAGGTAGATATATCTGAGACAACAGGGACTGAGATATTGGACATGTCTGATACAATAGGGACTGAGACTGTGGACATGTCTGAGACAACAGGGACTGAGATATTGGATGTGTGTAAAACAACAGGGACTGAGACAGTGGACATGTCTGAGATAACACACATACCTGAAACAACAGGGTCTGAGACCATGGACATGTCTGAGACAACAGGGACTGAGGCAGTGGTCATCTGTGAAACAAGTGGGACTGAGAGAGTGGACATGTCTGAGACAACAGAGACTGAGACAGTTGACATATCTGAGACAGTAGACATGTCCAGTCTGAGAAGACAGGAAGTTAGACAGTGGACACATCCCAGAAAAACAGTTACTGAGAGAGTGGACATATCTGAGACAACAGGGCCTGAGACAGTGGACATGTCTGAGACAACAGGGACTGAGACAGAGTATATGTCTGAGACAACAAGGATTTGGAGAGTGGACCTCTCTGAGACGACATGGAATGAGACAGTAGAGATATCTGAGACAACAGGGACTGAGACAGTGGTCATGTGTGAAGCAAGTGGGACTGAGAAAGTGGACATGTCTGAGATAAGAGAGACTGAGACAGTTGACATATCTGAGACAGTAGACATGTCCAGTCTGAGAAGACAGGAACTTAGACAGCGGACACATCCTCAAAAACAGGGACAGAGAAAGTGGACATATCTGAGATAATAGGGCCTGAGACAGTAGACATGTCTGAGACAACAGGGAATGAGACAGTGGACATGTCTGAGACAACAGGGACTTGCACAGTGGACACATCTGAGACAATCGGGACTGAGACCGTGGACATATCTGAGACAACAGGGACTGAGACAGTAGACATATCTAAGACAACATGTACAAGGACAGTGGACATGTCTGAGACAACAGGGTCTGAGACCTTAACTTGTCTGAGACAAGACGGGCTGACACAGTGGACAAGTTTGAGACAACAGTGACAGAGACAGTGGACAAGTTTGAGACAACAGGGACTGAGACAGTTGACATTTCTGAGACCATAGGGACTCAGAATTTGTACATGTCTGAGGCAACAGGGAATGAGATATTGGACATGTCTGCGACAACAGGGACTCAGACAGTGTACAGGTCTGAGACAACAGGGACTAAGACCATGGACATGTCTGAGACCACAGGACCTGAGACCCTAGACATGTCTTAGACTACACAGACTGAGACATTGGACATGTCTGAGACAATAGGGACTGAGACTGTGGACAAGTATGATACAACAGGGACTGAGACAGTAGACATGTCTGAGACAGCAGACATGTCATGGGTGAGACAAAAGGACTTAGAGAGTGTACATGACTGATACAGTAGAGAATGAGTCAGTTGACATGTTTGAGCCAGTGGACATGTCTGAACCAGTGGACATGTCATGTCTGAGACGACAGGGACTGAGATATTGGCCATGTCTGTTTCAACAGGGACTGAGAAAGTGGACATGTCTGAGACAACAGGGACTAATTCTGTGGAAATGTCTGAGGAAAGAGGGAATGACATTGGACATATCTGAGATAATGGGGCCTCAGACAGTCGATATGTCTGAGACAACAGGGAATTAGACAGTGGACATGTTTGAGACAGCTGGGACTGAGACAAAGGACATGTCTGAGAAAACCGGGACTGAGATAGTGGACATGTCTGAGACAACAGGGACTGAGAAAGTGGACACATCTGAGACAACCAGGCCTGAGACAGTGGACATATCTGAGACAACAGGGAATGTGTCAGTAGAGAGGTCTGAGACAACAGGGACTGAGACATTGTTCATGTGTGAAACAAGTAGGACTGAGACAGTGGACATGTCAGAGACAACAGAGACTGAGACAGTTGACACATCTGAGACAGTAGACATGTCCAGTCTGAGAAGACAAGTACTTAGACAGTGGACACATCCTCAAAAACAGGAACAGAGAAAGTGGACATATCCGAGACAATAGGTCCTGAGACAGTGGACACGTCTGAGACAACAGGGACTGAGACAATGGATATGTCTCAAGGGACTTGCACAGTGGACACATCTGAGACAACCGGGACTGAGACCGTGGACATATCTGAGACAATAGGGACTGAGACAGTAGACATGTCTAAGACAACATGTACGGGGACAGTGAACATGTCTGAGACAACAGGGTCTGAGATCTTAACTTGTCTGAGACAACAGGGACTGACACAGTGGACAAGTTTGAGACAACAGTGACAGAGACAATGGATATATCTGAGACAACAGGGACTGAGACATTGGACATGTCTGAGACAATCGGGACTGAGACTGTGGACATGTATGAGAGAATAGGGACTGAGACAGTAGACATGTCTCAGACAGCAGACATGTCATGTCTGAGACAAAAGGACTTAGAGAGTGTACATGTCTGATACAGTAGAGACTGAGACAGTTGACATGTCTGAGCCAGTGGACATGTCTGAGCCAGTGGACATGTCATGTCTGAGACAACAGGGAGTGAGATATTGGACATGTCTGATTCAACAGGGACTGAGAAAGTGCACATGTTGAGACAAGAGGGACTAAGTCGGTGGACATGTCTGAGGAAAGAGGGAATGACAGTGGACATATCTGAGATAACAGGGCATCAGACAGTCGACATGTCTGAGACAACAGGGAATGAGACAGTGGACATGTCTGAGACAGCAGGGACTGAGATGGTGGACATGTCTGAGACAACCAGGACTGAGACAGTGGACATGTCTGAGACAACAGGGACTTAGAGTTTGGACATGTCTGAGATAACAGGGACTGAGACCGTGGAAATGTCTGAGACAACAGGAACAGAGACAGTGTACATGTCTGAGACAACACTGACTGTGACATTGGACATTTCTGAGAAAACTGGGAGTGAGACAGTGGACATGTCTGAGACAATAGGGACTGAGACAGTGGACATGGCTGAGACAACAGGGACTGAGACAGTGGACATGGCTGAGACAACAGTCACTGAGACATTGGAAATACGTGATAAAACAGGGACTAGGACAATGGACATGTCTGAGACAGCTGGAACTGAGACCGTGGATATGTCTGATTCAACACTGTTTGACACCATAGACGTGTGTGAGACAATAAGAGCTGAGCCCATATACCTGTCTGACACAACAGGGACAGAGACAGTGGACATGTGTGAGACAACAGGGACGGAGACAGTGGACATGTCTGAGACAACAGGAATTTAGACTCTGGAAATGTCTGAGATAACTGGGACTAAGACCGTGGAATTATCTGAGACAGCAGGAACGGTGTCAGTGTACATGTCTGAGACAACAGGGAGTGAGACACTGGAGATGTCTGAGACAAAAGTGACTAAGACAGTGGACATGGCTGAGACAACAGTCACTGAGACTTTGGAAATGCGTGATACAACAGGGCCTGGGACAATGGATATGTCTGAGACAACTGGAACTGAGACCATGGACATGTCTGAGACAACACCATCTGACACCGTAGACATGTCTGTGACAACAGGCCCTGAGACCATAGACATGTCTGAGACAACAGTGAGAGAGACAGGGGACATGTATGAGAAAACAGGGATGGAGATAGTGGACATATCTGAGACAACACTGATTGAGACAGTGGACATGTCAGAGACAACAATGCCTTAGACATTGGACATGTCTGAGACAACAGGGAATGAGAGAGTGGACATGGGTCAGACCACGGGTACTAAGACAATGGACATATGTGAGACCACAGGGAATGCGCCAGTGGATATGTCTGAGACAAAAGGGACTGAGACAATGGACACGACTGAGTCAACAGGGTTTAAAACCATGGAAATGTCTGAGATAACAGGGACTGAGACAGTGGACATGGCTGAGAAAACAGGCACCGAAATAGTGGACAAGTGTGAAATAACAGGGAATGAGACAGTGGACATGTCTGTGACAAAAGGAACTGAGACAGTGGACACATCTGTGTCAACAGGATTCAAAACAGTGCTCCTGTCTGAGACAATACAGGCTGAGACATTTGACATGTCTTCGCCAGTGGAAAAGTCCTGTCTGAGATGACAGTGCCTGAAACACTGGATACATCTGAGACAACAGGGAATGAGACAGTGGACATGTTTGAGACAACCGGGACTGAGACAGTGGACATGTCTGAGACAACAGGGACTGAGACAGTGGACATGTCTGAGACAACAGGGACTTAGATTGTGGACATGTCTGAGATAACAGGGACTGAGTCCGTGGTAATGTCTGAGACAACAGGAACAGAGACAGTGTACATGTTTGAGACAACAGGGACTATGAGAATGGACATTTCTGAGACAACAGGGAGTGAGAAACTGGACATGTCTGAGACAAAAGGGACTGAGACAGTGGACATGGCTGAGACAACAGTCACTGAGACATTGGAAATACGTGATACAATAGGGACTGGGACAATGGACATGTCTGAGACAACTGGTACTGAGAACATAGACATGTCTGAGACAACAGGGACTGAGACAGTGGACATGTCTGAGAAAAAAAATGAATTAGACATTTGACATGTCTGAGACAACAGGGAATGAGAGAGTGGACATGTCTGAGACAAAAGGGACTGAGACAGTGGACACGTCTGCCTCAACAGGGTTTAAGACCATGGAAATATCTGAGACAACAGGGACTGAGACAGTGGTCATTGCTGAGACAACAGGCACCGAAACAGTGGACAAATGTGAAATAACAGGGAATGAGACAATGGACATGTCTGAGACAAAAGGGACTGATACAGTGGACATGTCTGAGTCAACAGAGTTCGAGACAGTGGACCTGTCTGAGACAATAGAGGCTGAGACATTTGACATGTCTTAGCCAGTGGACAAGTCCTGTCTGAGATGACAGTGACTGAAACAGTGGATACATCTGAGACAACAGGGACTGAGACAGTGGACCCATCTGAGACATCCAGGACTGAGACAGTGGACATATCTGAGACAACAGGAAATGAGAAAGTAGACATGTCTGAGGCAACAGCGACTGACACAGTGACTATGTTTGAAACATCATTGACTGAGACAGTGGACATGTCTGAGATAACAGGGTCTGAGACAGTGGACATGTCTGATACAACTGCAACTAAGAGTGTGTTCATCTCTGAGACAACTGGGACTGAGACAGGCGACATGTGTCAAACAACAGGGACTGAGACAATAGATATATCTGAGACAACAGGCACTCAGACAGTGGACATGTCTGAGACAACAGGGACTGAGATATTGGATATGAGTGAAACAACGGGGACTGAGACAGTGGACATGTCTGAGATAACACACATATCTGACACAACAGGGTCTGAGACCATGGACATGTCTAAGAGCGACTGAGAGAGTGGACATGTGTGAAACAAGTGGGACTGAGACAGTGGACATGTCTGATTCAACAGGGAATGAGACAGTGGACACGTCTGAGACAACAGGATTTGAGACAGTGGACATGTGTGAGACAACAGAGACTGAGACCGTTGACATATCTGAGAAAATAGACATGTCCAGTTTTAGAAGACAGGCACTTTGACAGTGGACACATCCTCGACAACAGGGCCTGAGACAGTGGACATATCTGAGACAACAGGGCCTGAGACAGTGGACATGTCTGAGACAACAGGGACTGAGACAGTGGATATGTCTGAGACAACAGGGACTTGGACCGTGGACACGTCTGATGCAACCGGGACTGAGACCATGGATATTTCTGAGACAACAGGGACTGAGACAATGGACAAGTTTGAGACAACAGTGACAGAGACAGTGGACATATCTGAGACCACAGGGACTCAGAACTTGTACATGTCTAAGGCAACAGGGAATGAAATATTGGACATGTCTGAGACAACAGGGATTCAGACAGTGTACATGTCTGAGACCACAGGACCTGAGACCCTGGACATGTCTTAGACAACAGGGCCTGAGACATTGGACATGTTTGAGACAATAGGGACTGAGACTGTGGACATGTATGATACAACAGGGACTGAGACAGTAGACATGTCTGAGACAGCAGACATGTCATGTCTGAGACAAAAGGGACTTAGAGACTGGACATGTCTGATACAGTAAACACTGAGACAGTTGACAGGTCTGTGCCAGTAGACATGTCTGAGCCAGTGGACATGTCATGTCTCAGGGACTTAGACATTGGATATGTCTGATTCAACAGTGACTGAGAAAGTGGACATGTCTGAGACAACAGGGACTAAGTCTGTGGACATGTCTGAGCAAAGAGAGAATGACATTGGACACATCTGAGATAACAGGGTCTCAAACAGTCGACATGTCTTAGACCACAGGGACTGAGAGTGTGCACATGTCTGAGACAACAGGTACTGGGACAATGGACATGTCTGAGACAACAGGGTCTGAAGCCTTGGAATTGTTTGAGACAACAGGGACTGAGGCAGTGGACATGTTTGAAACCACAGGGACTCAGAACTTGTACATGTCTGAGGCAAGAGGGAATGAGATATTGGACATGTCTGAGACAACAGGGACTCAGACAGTGTACATGTCTGAGACAACAGGGACTGAGACCTTGGACATGTCTGAGACCACAGGACCTGAGACCCCCGACATGTTATAGAAAACGGGAACTGAGACATTGGACATGTCTGAGACAATAGGGACTGAGACTGTGGACATTTATGAGACAACAGGGACTGAGACAGTAGACATGTCTGAGACAGCAGACATGTCATGTCTGAGACAAAGGGGACTTAGAGAATGGACATGTCTGATACAGTAGAGACTGAGACAGTTGACATGTCTGAGCCAGTGGACATGTCTGAGCCAGTGGACATGTCATGTCTGTTTCAACAGGGACTGAGTCATTGGACATGTCTGATTCAACAGGGACTGAGAAAGTGGAGATGTCTGAGACAACAGGGACTAAGTTGGTGTTATGGGTCTGTTTGAATTGTTGATCTCATCTTGGTTTATCTTTGATGATTATGAAGATTTTAGATAGCCATTTCTTTTAGGTTTTCAAGTTTCATATAGTATAGGTTTTTAAAGTATGTAATTTTCTTTATCTTTACATTGTCTTTTGTGATGTTGCCCCTTTCAAATCTGATTTTATTGATTTGTATTCGATCTTTTTTTCTTTAGGTTAAGTGGGCTAAGGGTCTCTCCTGTTTATGTATTCAAACGACTTGCTCTTTGATTTATTGACCCATTTAATTGATTTGTTTCTGTTTCACTAAATTCTGATGTGATTTTTGTTGTCGTTTCTCATCTACTGTGTGCGGGTTTCATTTGTTCATGCATTTGCAGAGACTTGAGTTGCAGTGTTAAGTCATTTATTTGAGCTCTTCCTGATTTTGTAATGAGCATGTGTATAAATCATTCTCTTAGGACTGCTTTTAAACTTGTCCTCAGATTTAATGGTTTTCCATTTTCATTTTTCAGTTAGTGTACTTTTTCATTTAGTACTATTTGTAATTTCTTCTTTTACCCATTCATCTTTCAGTACTTTGTTTAATCTCCTCTGTTCCTGTTATTACTCATGTTCCTTTCCATGTCGATTTCTTTCTTTCTGTCTTCCTTTCTTTTATTCTTTCTCTCTCTTTCCTTCTTGCTTTCTTTCTTTCTTTCCTTCCTTCCTTTCCTTTATTTCCTTCTTTCTTACTTTCTATCTTTCTATCTTTCTTTCTTTCTTTCTTTCTTTCTTTCTTTCTTTCTTTCTTTCTTTCTTTCTTTCTTTCTTTCTTTCTTTCTTTCTTTCATTTCTCTTCTTTTGTCTTTTTGAGGCAGGGTCTCCATTTAGTACTAGCTGGCCTGGAATCGCACTATGTAGACAAGGCTTGCCTTGAACTCTCTGATATCTGCCTGCCTCTGCCTCCTGATTGCTGAGATTAAAGGCAGGCACTACTGTGCCCAGTTCCATGATAATTTTAAGCTTTATTTTGTTGTGGTTTGATAGAATTATTTCATA
This sequence comes from Rhizomys pruinosus, assembly GCA_009823505.1. Taxonomy (NCBI): domain Eukaryota; kingdom Metazoa; phylum Chordata; class Mammalia; order Rodentia; family Spalacidae; genus Rhizomys; species Rhizomys pruinosus. Next base: position 2,565,604 of record VZQC01008386.1, read on the forward strand.
TTTTTCATCTTTGTTGTGGTTTATATTAGGCTTCAGCCTGTTGTCAGTTTTGTAGACGTTCCATGGGGTACTAAACCTTTAGTAGATTCTTTGATGCTTAGGTGAAATATTTGATACATGTTATACCCATTTGATGTGTCATTTAATAGGGATGTCTTTCTGTTTATTCTTTGTCTAGTTGACCTCTCTAATTGGAAACTGTGGTACTAAAGTCCTCTCATGTTACAGATATGGGATTATTCTGAGTTGGAAAGTACTACCTTACTGTTTTTATGAAATGGGGTACACCAGAGTTGGATTGGAACAAGCTCTTGGTTCATTTTATCATAAGGAAGTGACCCCATTTACCTCTTCTAATTAGCTTTAGTTTGAAGTCTACTTTATCAGATATTAGTATTATAGTCCCTTCTTGTTGATTAGTGGCATTTGCTTGGAATATTTTTTTTCCATTGTTCACCTTAAGGTAGTAATTGTCCTTGAAGGTGAGAAGGTTCTGGCACACAACAAAATGGTGAGTATTTATTCTTTCTCTCTCTTTTTTTTTGGTCTTTTTGAGACAGGGTCTCCCCATAACACCAGCTGCCCTGGAACTGGTGATGTTGTTCAGCCTGGAATTGAACTCTGAGAGATTTGGTACCATATTCTTTTATCTATCTATCCATATGTATCATCTAACCATAAAGCAAACTATAGAGGTAGGAAAATTATTCAAAAGACAGGCACAAATATCCACGTCACCATAACTTTTGGATGTATAGACAATTCAATTTTCCTACTGGTAGCAAATCTTACTTTTAAAAATTTTCCAAGTACACCTGACCCTGGTATCCCTCCTTAATGAACGTACTTTATTATCTTTGTTCCATTAGGTGTGTTGGGTACAACTTCAACTAGTTTCTCCTCTGTAAAACATTCAGATGTTAGCATTAGGTATTAAAAATAAGCCAGGCCATTTCTACAGGGGCCAGGCCAAGCAGGAAGCACAAGTGTGAGAAGTCCAACACACAGCCACATGGTGGTATGAACCCAAAAACAGAATAGTGCTTATTCAAATATTACAATTGATTATACAGGCAGTGTGACTTCCCCTCCCGGGGTCCAATCCCAGAGTTTTGGATCATCACATCCCAATCCATGGGCATTACCATGGAGGTCCTAAGAGTCTCACTTGTGCTTCTGGGAAGTTATGGCTGGAATGCTAACCCATAGAATGATGTTGCCTGTGGGTTTGCTGTATATAGCTTTAATTAAGTTGAGATAAGTTCCCTTCAGTCCAGTTCCTACTAGGACTTTTATCATAAATGCATGTCTAATTTTGTCAAAGACCTATTTTGTACCTATTGATATAACCATGTGATTTTTGTCTTTGAGTCCATTTGTATGATTTATGTCATTTATTGACTCATGTATTGAATTATTCCTGCCTCACTGGAATAATGCAAAGTTGATCATGGTGGATGATCCTCCTAATGTGTCCTCTTATATGGTTTGCAAGCATTTTGTTGAGAATATTTGTGTCTATGTGCATTAAGGTTGTGAGTGTATTGTTTCCTTTTTTGAATGTGTCTTTACTTGGATTTGGTATTAGAGTGAGGCCTGTTTTATAGAAAGAATTTAAAGGTTCTCCCTCTGTTTCTATTTTTGTGAAAAATTTAAGAAGTAATGATTGTAGCTCTTCTGGAATTCTGGAATAATTCTGGTGTAAATCCTTCTTGGTCTGGGCTTTTTCAGTTGGAAAATTTCCTTACTATCTCAATTTCCTTACACGTTATGCATCTATGTAAACCATTGATCTCCACTTGGCTAGCTTTGGTGATTCCCAAGATTGACTTCTTAGGAGGTTTTCAAGCTACTATGACAATTTTACCAATGCAGTGGTAAAGCTGAAACCCCGGGGATGAAGCCCAGTATGCTGCCTTGGAAAATTGTCATTTTGACTCAGTGACCAGTTCATGAGTTATGTAGCTGCTTCTTAGTAATTTAAAGTCATTACATCCCAGAAAGATTTTAACTTAACCCTAAGCTGTTTGAATAGTTGTGGAGACCATTTTCTTAGATGAACCTCTTCTCATTTCTAAAGGGTTGCTAATTAATATCAGTTTAGATTCAAACTATTTAGTTATTCCCTGTATTATTTTTACTGTAATTGGCTCACAAGCCCCATGACAATACAGAAAATGTGTTTGTTAGACTGAGTAGCCCTATTAGTGCCACTAGTGTCTGTGTCCTGCAGCTGTGCCGTAGTCACTCAGCCATTTACTCAGCCAGGGTTTTCAGAAGACTTTGGATGTACTGGGTAAAAAATAACCTCTTTCTTTAAGGGATATATGGTTTGGAGGACATTAGTCTTTCTTTTTTTTTTTTTTTTTGGACTTTTTGAGACAGGGTCTCCCTGTAGCCCCAGCTGTCCTGGAATTAATTCAACACTTGCCTGAATCCCTACCAGTCTCTCTGCCTTCCAAGGGCTGCTCTTTTATTCAGCTTCCTCCACAGGGTCTCGTTCTCAAGGAACATTCAGAGCCATGACTTTGGCATATGTGAGAGGTAGAGCAAAGGCTCACAGTGTAGGGAGGGAGCAATGAGGGAGGGCTTTTGCCTGAAGGATGACGAATAAAGAGCCTCCCCAGTGCCCTTATGATTGGAGACAGCAATAACAGGATGAATGTAAGGGAAACATTTATTATTTATTTATTTTTAAATCAAGCATATGTGCATGTGTGTCTGGGTGTGGGTATTTGCACATGAATGCAGGTGATAATGAATCCCAGAAGAGAGTGCTACATCCCCTGGAACTTTAGTTACAGGTGTTTGGGGGTCCCCAACACGCCTGCTAGAGCTGACCTCAGGTTCTCTGCTAGAGGAGTACCTGCTCCTAACCTCTGACCCAAGTCTCCATGCCCTATTAATTAAAAACAAATAATGATCTCAGATTTTGTATAGATAGCTCAGGGGTTAAGAAGACTAGATATTCTTGCAGAGGACCTTAGTTTAATTGCTAGTACCCACATAAGCGCTAACAATGGTCCATAACTCCAGTTCAGGAGATCTAACTGCCACTTCTTTTCTCCACAGGCACTGAGAGACTGGGGTGCACTGATTTTATATATATATGGAAGTATTACACATATATATGGCAAATATTACACTCATACACATAAAATAATAATAAAATTAGGTGGATAAATGGATCAGTGGTTCAAAGCATTGGGTGCTCTTGAAGAGCACCTGGGGTTGGTTCCTAGCAGCAGGTGTTGCTGCCTAACAACCATCTGTAGCTCTAGTTTTAGATCATTCAATGGATGAGGTGCACTGACTTACATATGGACAAAAATCTTATAGACAAAATAAATAATATTAAATGATATCTAGAACATAGGAAAATAAAGGCAAATGAAAGAATGGACCTATGCCAAACTGTACTTTAAAATATATGTAAATGTGTTTAGAAGAAAAGGCAATCCATAATTAGGCCAGCTTTTATCTGAGTCTTAATAGTAAGAGTGATTTAATTTTTCCTTATTTTTTCCCCAATTTTTGGCAATAAGCACACTTTACATTTAGTATAACCCTTTATTCAAAAAACTATAAGTACTGTATGACTATGTGATGGTCAAAAGGAATAGAAGTAAAATAAAACAGTTGTTTTTAATACAGCCACCTGTTACATACCTGTGTATTTTTTGCACACAGAAAGGACTCAGACTCTGAGGGACTTCAGGTAGATGAAAGCCTTCAGTTTGGGTGTTGGAATCTAGGGGGACCTTTCTTTTGCATGGATTTGCATTAGTGTTTGCTCTATGTTGCTTCTTGTAGTATGAGGGTTAGAGTTTTGGTTTCTAGTCAGAAAATAACAAGTGTAAGCTTTTCTGTTCCAAGGATGTGGATTATCAACAAGGATCATGACAATAGTTCAGTGCAGGTTTCCAAGGACACGTGAAAGTTTGAAATACTTTGTATATAGATTAATTTACCACATTCAACCACTCTAAAAAGATTATAGGGAGTAGAATACATAAATGCATACAACTGGAATTATAAGGAGCCAAGAAAACTTGTAATAGAAATGTAAAAGTCAGACAAGTAATGAAGTCTTCTTTGCCATTTTTTCTGTTTCATGAGCCTTACGTTTAGAGGTTTCATCTTCTGTCTTCCTCAGTCTCTTTCCTTAAAGATGTCAAATGTCTATTGAATAGATAGGGGATGTCTTTAGTTATCTTTATTCCCAGAAATTTTGTAGCTGTAGTGAATGGGTTTCCATGTATCCTTTTCTCCAATTGCTTGTTATCGGTGTATAGGCTACTATATATTATTCTTTGAGGGAAAGGTGATGCAGGATCTCAGTATTTGCTCCAGGTTGCTCTGGAATTTCTCACTGTATAACCTAAGCATTTTTGGAAATATCTACATATCCCAAGATGGCCATCCACTCATAATCCAACTGCTTCAGTCTGCCAAGTTCCAGGACAATGTGTATGTACCACCACACACAGATGTACATGAATTTTAAGCATGTTTTGAAGCCCTAAATTCATGGCAAATTGTACAAAGCATTTGTTTCATGTTCAATTATTTCCACTCCTTGATTACTTTTTTTTGCCTTTTTGATACAGGGTCTCCCTGTAGCTCCAGCTCTCCTGGAACTCGCTGTGTAGACCAGGCTGGTCTTGAACTGACAGAGATCCACCTGCTTCTGCCTCCCAAGTGCTAGGATTAAAAGCATGTGCCACCATGCCGGCTCATCCTTTATTTATTTAAATGACTGCACATTCTTTTAATCTTTATTTTAATACTGAAATATAGACCCAATGTGAAGGGTCACTTGCCAGCAAGTAAGTAAGAAAAGGCTGAAGACCTGAGTTCAGTTCCTAAGACCCACATGAATAAATAGACCATTCACACATGATATCCCTCTGATCTCCACATACATATTCAGGCATGTTCAGTCCACAAAATAAATAAACAAATTACTGTCACTTTTGAAAATTAAACAACCTGCTGGGCATGTTGGTACACACCTTCAATCCCAGCACTGGGAGGCTGAGGCAGAGAGATCACTGTGAGTTCAAGGCCAGCCTGGTCTACATAGTGAGATCCAGGGTTACAGAGAGACCTTCTCTCAAAAAGACCAAAAAATTAAACAAGATGAAATATTTTTAAAGTTATCCTCATTCTAATCACTATTCACATTCTCATCAAATATGTCTTGTTTGAAAATATAAGTTTGTTATTATGTGAATCAAATCACATAAATTATCTCCTTAAATATTTCCCGGGTATACATTGAATCTCAGACTTTATTTTGTACTATAACCTATACCAGTGATTATTGGGAATTTCCTAGATTCAATTATCTTCTGTTTTGTATTTTCTGTGATAAAAGAATTTGTACAAATCTTTGCACCTTAATCAACTACCTTTGTGACCACTAAATAGATGATGAATAAAACAACATGGGCTATTCTTTCTTCCCTTGAACAAACATCCTCTAATTTCACTTTGCAATGTATCTGCCCAAACGAAGTGTTATCCACAGCCATGTAGGAAGTTACCAATATAAAGTGCCCAGCGATTCTGTCTCTGATTTGTTGGAACTAAAGCATCACACTAAATATGGCTTCTGCTCTGAGATTATTCTGAATTAAATCATTTAGATCTCAGAGTTGTAGATGGTCACTCTTCTTTAGTTTCATCGAAAGTAATTTGTAGGGACCTATCCCTTTTACTATGTGTCTCCATTAGTCACCTATGGTTTCATAATCATCCTCAATCTTATGCACTGAAACAGTATGCAGAATGAGACACCACATTCCTGACCATACTATACTGGCCAACAATAAGTAATAACCATGACTTCAGACTAAACCTTTTCCTGTATCTGCATGGACACAAATCAGTATAAAGGTCACTCTCACTTTCTAGCCATAACTGCAATTTAGAATTGGTGGTTATTGGCTATATATTTATAAATATCAGTTATATAATCAAAAGATTCCAGACATCAGAGACATAGGTGAGAGTGAATTAGATGTGCGAAAGTAGCTGATGAGATGTAAGGAGATTATGCCATTGCTGCATGTGCTTCCTAGCCATATGTCTTTCTCTGAATTGGTTCTTGAACTCTAACACTTATGACTATCATTAAATCAAAAAGACACATCATTGTGAACACTGTCTAGATCTATTTCAGTCAGCATGATTGACTTATATTTCTATACTTTACTGTAAGAAATTTTCTTTTATGATGTCATATATTCCTAGTCTGAGAGAAGAGAACCATGTTATTAGGTAAAGAGCTTAATGAATATAGGAAATAATTTGTGATTTCTTTTCATACACTTTTAATTACCATACAGACACAGCTTCTAGCAGTCTATCAGGCTATTTCTATCACAGAATATCTGGAGGGAGAGGCTACCCCTTCTGAATGGGTAACATCTACAAATATAGCTTTAAAGAGTTCTGAGAAAAAAAGGATTTCTGTCTTTGTATCTTTGCTTCTTTCTGGTAACTGTGTGTATCCATGCTGCATATGCAAAGCTACTGAGTCCAATTAATATTGACTACATTTGTATGTGTTTAGACCTGAAAATGTAGGATGGGAAAACCTATCAGAGGCATCGTGCCTGGAGAAAACTGATTCTCCCTCCCCTCAACCATCGATTGATGGTGGTTCTTCATTTAATGGTGAGAACTTAGAAAAATCTTGGACTGGAGAAATAGCCTAGCGGTTAAGAGCGCCGACCGCTCTTGCAGAGGACCCGGGTTCGATCCCCAGCACCCACATGGTGGCCGAGAGCCGTCTGAGGCTCCAATTCCAGGAAAACTCCAGTTCCAAGGGAATTCGACACCCTCTTCTGACCTCCGCGGCATTGCACGACACGGGTGCACAGACCTGCATGCAGGCAGTACATTCATATACATACAGAAATAAATAAAATTAAAAAAAAATAGAAAAAAAAAGAAAAATCTTGATTATCCAGTTAAGCTTGTAGACAAATATGGTCTTGTAGAAGTTTCATGTAAACAGACTCTTGAGAATTAATGAGTGCAGCATCAGTGTCATGTTTCAAAATTCCATCTGCCAGCAAGCAAACTGGTCCTTTGTCTAATGTGGTCATCCCACCCACTTTTCTGTGATGTTCCCTGAGGCTCAAGTGTAGGGGTTGTTTTTTAACTATCCCGGTTGTGTGGGATTGCATCAAGTTCCCTGTTCTCTTCATTTTTACCAGTTGTGGATCTCTGTAGTATCCTAGTATCCTCAATGGATTGGAGAAAAGAAGCTTCATCATTGATGGATGAGAGTCACACTGTCTATAAAATAAGTATTCAGAGTAGACTTGGAAAATATATTAATTTATGAAAAAGGTAGGTAGTAGGTTTTCCACTAGGGTCTTTGACTCTCCACCCATTAGCTGTTAGCTAGATTCCCTGAGTCAGGCACAATTTCATCCCCATTGATCAGGACATAAGTCCAATTAGATAGTTACTAGATTCTGTTAAGGTAAAAGTGATATTATTGCCAGATTTGGTGGCACAAGCACCTGATTCAGCACTCATTTGGGGTTAGAGGCAATCAGTTCTCTGTGAGTTCAAGAATATCCTGGTCTAAATAGTGTGTTCAATGATATCCTCATCTACTTAGTGAGTTCAAGGTTATCCTGATCTACATAGTGAGTTCCAGGCCAGGAAGATGTAAAGGGAGACCATATCTCAAAAAAGACTAAAAAACAAAGATCCTACTGAACCATAGGCATAGATCCTCAGACTGGTCACTCCTGTGTTTTGCAGTCTGAACAGCTGGGAAGGACTGTTGATGTCTTTTTGTTGTTGTTGCTGTTGTTGTTGTTGTTTTCTAGACAGGGTCTCCCTGCAGCCCCAGCTGTACTGGAACTCACATTGTAGACAAGGCTGGCCTTGAGCTCACAAAGATCCACCTGCCACTGCCTCCCAAGTGCTAGGATTAAAGGCGTGCACCACCCAGCCCTGCTCTGTTGATGACTTTCATTCATTGGCAGCTTGCACAGAAAATTAAAAATATGAGAGCAAGCCGTCAAGTTTTTCAGGTAAGCAACAGATCAATTCTTCTATGTCAGGAGACCTAAGTTCAGCATATGGAGCCTTCCTCAGTAGTCTTGCTTTCAAGTCTTGAGATGCAATAAAGGGTGAAGTTGAATGCCTATAACGTTTAGAGTGTCTCTTGGACTTCTTTGATCAGAAACTTCAAGGGAGATTTCCCATGCCTGACACTGACTATGGGATCTGGTGTGGCCCTTATTCACCATCTCTAGGGATGTATTATTTAAAATTAATTTTTATTGAGTGCATTTCATACAACATTTCTGAATCAAATCTAGAATCATACCCCCATTCATACCTAACCCTTACATCCCCCTGCCCCCTGCCAGAGGTCATGGACTCTGTTATATATGTTAAGTCACTTCTTGCATCCTTTTATCAGTCTTTTATAACCTTTTCGATGCATAATTTTACAGTTTTGGTCTGTTTTTATTGGTTTTCTCTCTCTCTTTTTGTCCCCTTTAATTTTATATCATTCCAAAATATGCATACATTCCACACATAAATCAAAATTACCAATTCTGGATCTGGAGAGATGGCCTAGTGGTTAAAAGCGCTGACCGCTCTTGCAGAGGACCCAGGTTCGATCCCCAGCACCCACATGGCGGCCGAGAACCATCTGAAACTTCAATTCCAGGACAGCTCCAGTTCTGGGGAAATCCGACACCCTCTTCTGAGCTCTATGGCATTGCACGACACGGGTGCCCAAACTTGCATGCAGACAGTACATTCATACATATACAGAAATAAATAAAATTAATAAAAACAAAATAAAATAAAACCTATTAAAAAAACCAAAAAACAAAATTACCAATTCTAAACTTAATCTATAGACTAATTCCTAAACAGACTTAGAGATGCACATTTCAACAGTAAATTTGCACACAGGTAAAAAGAATTATGAATAGAATATGAATACATATCTTCCATTCATATATGGTAATTACAATGTGTGAATACATGAGGTAGGAAAATTCTAGAACCCGTTAAGAGATTCACATTGGAATAGCACAGTTGCTTTCAGATTCAATGAAATATAATAATAAAGTTGCTCAGTTTGCCTGCCAACTGGGGATTTGGTGTTAGCATCCACAAATGAGGGAAACCNACGCATACAGGCTAAGGTAGGCCTGCATTTCGTTCGGGTGCCCAGTGGGTTGGAAAAATGTTCCCTGTGTGGACCACCAACCTGGGTAGCTGGTGTTGTGAGTGAAATTCCTGTCCCAGCTCTGGGCAGGTGGGAAGTCACGGCCAAGAGTGGAACACGTGTCTCGTGGGTCCAGGCTAAGGGCCTGAGTTAGAGTTACCACTTAGGTTGGGCTGCGGGAAGTAGCCAGATGGTCTCTGCACCAAGGGGCCAGCTCCCCACAGTGTCTGCAAAGCGGGTGCTGTGTCACCATCCCCCTTAGCAGGGCCACGTGGTCCCTATTTGGCATAAAAAGAAAAGCTTCCTACATAATAATAAAGTTGCTCAGTTTGCCTGCCAACTGGGGATTTGGTGTTAGCATCCACAAATGAGGGAAACCATCCGCTTTTTTTTTTCTGGGACTGTGTTACTTCAATTAACATAATGGCTTCGAGTTCCATCCATTTACCCGAAAAGCTCTTGATGTCAGCTTTCTTTAATGCTGCATAGAACTCCATTGTGTAGGTTTACCATAGTTTTGTTACCCAGTCATCAGTTGAGGGGCATTTGGTTTGGCCCCAGCTCTTTGCTATTGTGATAGAGCTGCAATAAACATAGATGTGCATGTATCTTTATGATAGGAAGTGTCTTGTTGGTATATACCCAGGACTGGTATGGCTGGGTCAGGCGTAAGGGTGTATTAGTCACTTTTCTGTTGCTGTGATAAAACACCATGACCAAGGAACTTATAAAAGGTAGAGTTTATTTGAGCTTATGAATTAGACATTGGATATGTCTGAGACTGCAGGGACTCAGACACTGTACATATCTGAGACAACTGGGGCTGGGACTTTGGACGTGTCTGAGACAACAGGGACTGAGATATTGGTAAATGCGTGATACGACAGGGACTGAGACAGTTGACATGTCTGAGACAACAGGGATGGAGACAGTAGATATGTCTGAGACAACATGCACTGAGACCGTGGATATGTCTGAGACAACAGGGATTCAGACATTATACATGTTTGAGACTGCAGGGACTCAAACACTATACATATCTGAGACAGCCAGGACTGAGATTTTGGACATATCTGAGACAAAAGGGACTGAGACATTTGAATTGAATGATGTAACGGGGACTGAGACAGTGGACCTGATTGAGACAACTGGTACTGAGACCGTGGACATGTCTGAGTCAACCTGGACTGCCACCGTAGACATGTCTGAGACAACGGGAACTGAGACCATAGACATGTCTGAGACAACAGGGACGGAGACAGTGGACATGTCTGAGACAACAGGGACTGAGATAGTGGACATGTCTGAGACAACACTGACTGAGACAGTTGACATATCTGAGACAACTGGGACTGAGATTTTGGACATGTCTGAGACAACAGGGAATGAGACATTGGAAATTCTTGAGACAACAGGGACTGAGACAGTGGACATGTCTGAGACAGCTGGTACTGAGACCGTGGACATGTCTGAGTCAACCTGGACTGACAGCGTAGACATGTATGAGACAACTGGAATTGAGACCATAGACGTGTCTGAGACAACAGGGACTGAGACAGTGGATATGTCTGAGACAACAGGGACTGAGATAGTGGACATGTCTGAGACAACACTGACTGAGACAGTTGACATTGTCTGAGACAATAGGGACTCAAACACTGGACATATCTGAGACAACCAGGACTGAGATTTTGGACGAGTCAGAGACAACGGGAAATGAGACATTTGAAATGCTTGAGACAACAGGGACTGAGACAGTGGACATGTCTGAGACAACAAGTATTGAGACCATGGACATGTTTGAGTCAACAGGGTCTGAGACCATGGACATGTCTGAGACAACAGGGACTGAGATAATGGACATGTGAGAAGCAACAGGGACTGAGACAGTTGACATGTCTGAGATAACAGTGTTCAAGAGAGTAGACAGGTCTGAGACACCAGAGACTGAGACAGTAGACCTGTCTGAGACAGTGGGCATGTCCTGTCTGAGAAGACAGGGACTTCGATAGTGGACACATCTGAGACAACAGACAACAGGGACTAAGACAATGGACACTTATGACACAACTGGGATTTTATTACTGGACACATCTCAGAAAACAGGGACTTAGAGAGTGAACACATCTAAGACAACCATGACAGAGACAGTGGACATATATGAGAAAACAGGGACTGAGACATTGGATATGTCTGAGACAACAGGGAATGAGATAGTGGATATGTCTGAGACAACAGACACTGAAACCATGGAAATGTATGACTAAGAGCATGTTCATGAGGTAGAGGAAGAGGAGGAAGAGGAGGAAAAGGAGGAGGAGTAGGAAGAGGAGAAAGACGAAGAGGAGCAGAAGGAGGAAGGAGGAAGAGGAACCTATTTAGCTACAAATATATGAAGGAGGAGGAAGATGAGGAGGAAGAGGAGGAGAAAGTCGAGGAGCAGCTAGAGGAGGAGGAGGTGGAGGATGAATAGGAGGAGGAGGAGGAAGAGGAGAAAGAAAAAGAAGAGCAGAAGGAGGAATAAGAGGAAGAGGAGGAATAGGAGGATTAGGAAGAGGAAGAGGAGGAGGAATCATAGGAGGAGGAGGTAAAGAAGGAGGTGGATGAGGAGGAGGAGAAAGAAGAGGAGAAGGAGGTGGAAGAGGAAGAGGAGGAAGAAGAAGAGGAGTAGGAGGAAGAGGACCATGGATGTGTCTGAGACAACAGGGTCAGAGACCATGCACATGTCTGAGACATCAGGGACTGAGACAGTGGACATGTGTGAAACAACAGAGTTTGAGACAGTGGACATGTCTGAGACAACAGAGACTGAGACAGTTGACATGTCTGAGGCAAGAGGAAATGAGACCATGGATATATTTGACACAACAGGGACTAAGAGAGTGGACATGTCTGAGACAAGAGGGACTGAGATAGTGGACATGTCTGAGAAAAAAGGGACTGAGACAGTGGACATGTCTTTGAGAACAGTGACTGAGTCTTTGGAAATGTCTGAGACAACAGGGTAAAAGAGGTTGTCGAGTTTGAGACCACAGGGACTGAGACAGAAAATATAACTGAGACAACAGGGATGGAGAGAGTGGTCAATTCTGAGACAACAGTGTCTGAGACAGTGCACATGTCTGAGAGTGTTGACATGTCATGTCCGAGACATCAGGGACTGAGACACTGGACATGTCTGAGCAAGCGGACATGCCATGTCTGAAAAAAAGGGACTGAGACAGCAGACATGTCTGAAAGAACAGAGACTGAGACCGTGGACATACATTAGACAACAGGGACAAAGACCTTTGACATGTTTGAGACAACAAGGCCTGAGAGAGTGAATATCTCTGGGACAATAGGGATTGAGATACTGGATATGTCTGTGACAGTGGACATGTCATGTCTGAGACAACAGGGAATGAGACTGTGGACATGTCTGAGACAACAAGGACTGAGATAGTGGACATGTCTGAGACAACAAGTACTGAGACAGTGGACATGTCTGAAACAATGCAACTGTCTGAGACAACAGAGCCTGAGATCGTAGACATGTCTGAGACAATAGGCCTGAAACAGTGGACATGTCTGAAACAACAGAGACTGAGACAGTGGACATGTCCTGGACAACAGGGACTGATGCAGTAGACATGTATGAGACAACAGGGATTGAGACATTGGACATGTCAGACAACATGTACTGAGATGGTGGACCTGTCTGTGACAACAGGGTCTGAGACTGTGGACATGTCTGAGACAACAGGGACTGAAACCATGGACATGTTTGAGACAACAACACCTGAGTCAGTGGACATGTCTGAGAGAACAGAGAATGAGACAGTGGATATATCTGAAAAAACGCGGACTGAGACAGTGGTCCTGTCAGAGACAACACTGACAGAGACAGTGAACATGTCTGAGACAACAAGGAATTAGACATTGGACATGTCTGAGACATCAGGGACTGAGACCGTGGACATGTGTAAGAAAACAGGGACTGAGACAGTGGCCATGTCTGAGACAACAAGGACTGAGTCAGTGGACACATCTGAGACAACATGGATCGAGACAGTGGACATGTCTGAGATGACAGAGACTGAGACAGTTGACATGTCTCAGACAGGTCCTGTCTGAGAAGACAGGGACTTAGACAGTGGACACATCTGAGAAAACAGGGAATGAGACAGTGGACACATCTGAGAAAACCGGGACTGAGACAGTGGACATATCTGAGACAACAGGGACTGAGACAGTGAACATGTGTGAGACAATAGGGATTGAGACCGTGGATATGTCTGATACAACAGGCATTGAGACTGTGGATATGTCTGAGACCACAGGGAATGAGAGAGTGGACATGTCTGAGACAACAGGGATTGAGACCTTGGATATGTCTGAGACAACAGGGAATTAGACATCAGATATGTCTGAGACTGCAGGGACTCAGACACTGGACATATCTGAGACAACCAGGACTGAGACTTTGGACATGTCTGAGACAACAGGGACAGAGACATTGTAAATGCCTGAGACAACATGGACAGAGACAATGGACATGTCTGAAAGGCCATGGACTGAGACCGTGGACATGTCTGAGTCAACAGGGACTTACACCATGGACATGTCTCAGACAAGTGGAAATGAGACAGTGGACATGTCTGAGACAACAGGGACTGAAACAGTGGACATGTCTGAGAAAATAGGGACTGAGACAGTGGACCTGTCTGAGAGAACAGGGACTTAGACATTGGAAATGTCTGAGAAAACAGGGAATGAGAGGGGGGACATTTCTGAGACAACAGGCACTGATAAAGTGGAAAGTGTGAAAAAACAGGGAAAGAGAGGGTGGACATATCTGAGACAAAAGGGACTGAGAAACTGGTCACATCTGAGTCAACAGGGTCTGTCACCATGGACATGTCTGAGACAACAGGGACTGAGACAGTGGACATGCGTGAAACAACAGGGACTGGGACAGTGGACATGTCTGAGACAACAGAGTTCAAGAGAATGGACATGTCTGAGACAACAGAGACGGTGAGAACTGACATGCCTGAGAGAGTGGACATGTCTTGTCTGAGAAGACAGGGACTTAGAAAGTGGACATATCTGGGATAACATGGACTAGAAAGTGGACACATCTGAGACAATAGAGATTGAGACAGTGGACATATCTGAGACAGCAGGGACTGAGACAGTGGATATGTCTGATAGAACAGGGAATCAGACATTGGACATGTCTGAGACTGCAGGGACTCAGACACTGGTCATATCAGAGACAAGCGGGATTGAGACTTTGGACATGTCTGAGACAGCAGTGACTGAGACATTGGAAATGCGTGATACAACATGGTTTGAGACAGTGGGCGTGTCTGAGACAACAGGGATGGAGACAGTAGATATGTCTGAGACAATAGGGACTGAGATAGTGGACATGTCTGAGACAACACTGACTAAGACGGTGGACATGTCAGAGACAGCAGGGACTTAGACATTAGACATGTCTGAGACAACAGGGACTGAGACAGTGGACATGTCTGAAACAACAGGGACTGGGACAGTGGACATGTCTGAGAGAACAGTGTTCAAGAGAATGGACATGTCTGAGACAACAGAGACGGTGACAGCTGACATGCCTGAGAGATTGGACATGTCTTCTCTGACAAGACAGGGACTTAGAAAGTGGACATATCTGGGATAACATGGAATAGAAAGTGGACACATTTGAGACAACAGAGAATGAGACAGTGGTTATATCTGAGACAACAGAGACTGAGACAGTGGACATGTCTGAGACAACAGGGATGGAGGCAGTATATATGTCTGAGACAACAGGCTCTGAGACCGTGGATATGTCTGATAGAACAGGGAATCAGACATTGGACATTTCTGAGTCTGCAGGGACTCAGACACTGGACATATCAGAGACAACCGGGACTGAGACTTTGGACATGTCTGAGACAGCAGTGAATGAGACATTGGAAATTCGTGATACAACATGGTTTGAGAGAGTGGACATGTCTGAGACAACAGAGATGGAGACAGGAGATATGTCTGAGACAACAGGGACTGAGATAGTGGACATGTCTGAGACAACACTGACTGAGACGGTGGACATGTCGGAGACAACAGGGACATAGACATTAGACATGTCTGAGACAACAGGGACTGAGACAGTGGACATGTCTGAAACAATTGGTACTGAGACCGTGGACATGTCTGAGACAATACGGACTGACACCATAGACATGTCTGAGACAATGAGAACTGAGACAATACACATGTCTGAGACAACAGAGACTGAGACAATGGACATGTCTGAGACAACAGGGACTGAGATAGTGGACATGTCTGAGACAACACTGACTGAGATGGTGGACATGTCTGAGACAACAGGAACTTAGACATTAGACATGTCTGAGCAACAGGGACTGAGAGAGTGGACAGGGGTGAGACAACAGGCACTGAGACAATGAACACATCTGAGGCAAGTGGGACTGAGACAGTGGACATGTGTGAGACAACAGGGATTGAGACCATGGATATGTCTGATACAACAGGCATTGAGACTGTGGATATGTCTGAGACCACAGGGAATGAGACAGTGGACATGTCTGAGACAACAGGGACTGAGAACTTGGACATGTCTGAGACAACAGGGAATTAGACATTAGACATGTCTGAGACGGCAGGGACTCAGACACTGGACATATCTGAGACAACCAGGACTGAGAATTTGGACATGTCTGAGACAGCAGTGACTGAGACATTGGAAATGCGTGATACAACATGGCTTGAGACAGTGGACATGTCTGAGACAACAGGGATGGAGACAGTAGATATGTCTGAGACAAGAGGGACTGAGATAGTGGACATGTCTGAGACAACACTGACTGAAACGGTGGACATGTTGGAGACAACAGGGACTTAGACATTAGACATGTCTGAGACAACAGGGACTGAGACCGTGGACATGTCTGAGACAACTGGTACCGAGACCGTGGACATGTCTGAGACAACACGACTGACACCATAGACATGTCTGAGACAACGAGAACTGAGAAAATACACATGTCTGAGACAACATGGACTGAGATAGTGAACATGTCTGAGACAACACTGACTGAGACAGTGGACATGTCTGAGACAACAGGGACTGAGATAGTGGACATGTCTGAGACAACACTGACTGAGACGGTGGACATGTCTGAGACAACAGGGACTTAGACATTAGACATGTCTGAGCAACAGGGACTGAGAGAGTGGACAGGAGTGAGACAACAGGCACTGAGACAATGGACACATCTGAGGCAATCAGGACTGAAACAGTGGACATATCTGAAACAACAGGGACTGAGACATTGGACATGTGTGAGACAACAGGGATTGAGACCTCGGATATGTCTGATACAACAGGCACTGAGACTGTGGATGAATGAGACAGTGGCCATGTCTGAGACAACAGAGACTGGGACCTTGGACATGTCTGAGACAACAGGGAATTAGACATTAGACATGTCTGAGACTGCAGGGACTCAGACACTGGACATATCAGAGACAACCAGGACTGAGACTTTGGACATGTCTGAGACAACAGGGACAGAGACATTAGAAATGCCTGAGACAACAAGGACTGAGACAATGGACATGTATGAAAGGACATGGACTGAGACTGTGGACATATCTGAGACAACAGGTACTGACACCATGGACACGTCTGAGACAACAGGGACTGAGATAGTGGACATGTCTGAGACAACAGGGACTGAGACAGTGGACATGTCTGAGACAATAGGGACTGAGAAAGTGGACCTGTCTGAGAGAACAGGGACTTAGACATTGGACATGTATGAGACAACAGGGACTGAGAGAGGGGACATGGCTGAGACAACAGGCACTGAGACAGTGGAAAGTGTGAAAAAACAGGGAATGAGACAGTGGACATGTCTGAGACAAAAGGGACTGAGAAAGTGGACACATCTGAGTCAACAGGGTCTGACACTATGGACATATCTGAGACAAGAGGGACTGAGACAGTGGACATGTGTGAAACAACAGGGACTTAGACAGTGGACATGTCTGAGTCAACAGTGTTCAAGACAATTGACATTTCTGAGACAACAGAGAAGGTGACTGTTGACATTCCTGAGAGAGTGGACATGTCCTGTCTGAGAAGACAGGGACTTTGATAGTGGACATATTTGAGATAACAGGGACTCGACAGTAGACATATCTGAGACAACAGGGACTGAGACAGTGGACATGTCTGAGACAACAGGGAGGGAGATAGTACATATGTCTGAGACAGCAGCCACTGAGACCGTGGATACCTCTGATACAACAGGGAATCAGACATTGGACATGTCTGAGTCTGCAGGGACTGAGAAACTGGAAATATCAGGGACAACCGGGACTGAGACTTTGGACATGTCTGAGACAGCAGTGACTGAGACATGGGAAATGCGTGATACAACATGGTTTGAGACAGTGGACATGTCTGAGACAACAGAGATGGAGACAGGAGATATGTCTGAGACAAGAGGGACTGAGATAGTGGACACGTCTGAGACAACACTGATTGAGATGGTGGACATGTCGGAGACAACAAAGACTTAGACATTAGACATGTCTGAGACAACAGGGACTGAGACAGTGGACATGTCTGAAACAACTGGTACTGAGACCATGGACATGTTTGAGACAACACGGACTGACACCATAGACATGTCTGAGACAATGGGAATTGAGATAATACACATGTATGAGACAACAGGGACTGAGACAATGGACATGTCTGAGACAAAAGGAACTGAGATAGTGGACATGTCTGAGACAACACTGCCTGAGACGGTGGACATGTCTGAGACAACAGGGACTTAGACATTAGACATGTGTGAGCAACAGGGACTGACAGAATGGACAGGGGTGAGACAACAGGCACTGAGACAATGGACACATCTGAGACAAGCAGGACTGAGACAGTGGACATATCTGAGACAACAGGGACTGAGACAGTGGACATGTGTGAGACAACAGGGATTGAGACCATGGATATGTCTGATACAACAGGCATTGAGACTGTGGATATATCTGAGACCACAGGGAATGAGACAGTGGACATGTCTGAGACAACAGGGGCTGAGACCTTGGACATGTCTGAGATAACACTGACTGAGATGATGGACATGTCTAAGACAACAGGGACTTAGACATTAGACATGTCTGAGACAACAGGGACTGAGATAGTGGACATGTATGAGACAACGGGGACTGACACAGTGTATATGTCTTCAACAACAGGCACTGAGACATTGAACATGTCTGAGACAAAAGTGACTGAAACAGTGGACACGTGTGTGTCAACAGGGTCTGAGAATATGAGCAAGTCTGAGACAACAGGGACTGAGACAGTGGACATGTCTGAAACAACAATGACTGAGAGGGTGGACATGTCTGCGACAACAGGGACTTAGACATTAGAAATGTCTGAGACAACAGGGACTGAGAGAGTGGACATGGGTGAGACAACAGGCACTGAGACAATGGACATATCCGAGACAACAGGGAATGAGACAGTGGACATGTCTGAGACAAAAGGGAATGAGACAGTGGACATGTCTGAGACAACACTGACTGAGAGGGTGGACATGTCTGAGACAACACTGACTGGGACAATGGACATGTCTGAGACAACAGGGACTGAGATAGTGGACATGTCTGAGACAACACCTACAGTGGACACGTGTGTGTCAACAGCGTCTGAGAACATGGGCATGTCTGAGACAACAGGGACTGAGACAGTGGACATTTCTGAGACAATAGGGACTGACACCTTGGAAAAGTCTTAGAAAACAGGTAATCAGATATTGGACATGTCTGAGACTTTAGGGACTCAGACACTAGACATATCTGAGACAGCATGGACTGAGATAGTGGACATGTCTGAGACAACAGGGACTGACACAGTGGATATGTCTTCAACAACGGGGACTGAGACATTGCACATGTCTTAGACAACAGGGATTGAGATAGTGCACATGTCTGAGACAACACTGAGACAATGGACATGTCTGAGACAACAGGGACTTACACATTGAACATATCTGAGACAACAGGATTGAGACAGTGGACATGTCTGAGACAACAGGGACTGAGATAGTGCACATGACAGTGGAGATATGTGAAACCAAAGGGAATAAGACAGTAGACATGCCTGAGAAAACAGAGACAGTTTACACATCTCAGTCAACAGGGTTCAAGACAGTGAACCTGTCTGAGACAATAGAAACTGAGACAGTTGACATGTCTTAGCAGGTGGATAAGTCCTCTCTGAGATGACAGCAAGAGACAATGGACACATCTGAGAAAACAGGGACTGAGACAGTGGACACAACTGAGAAAATCAGGACTGAGGCAGTGGACATATCTGAGACAACAGGGACTGTGATATTGGACATGTCTGAGACAACAGGGACTGACACAGTGGATATGTCTGATACAACAGGGACTGAGACAATGGACATGTCTGAGACAACTGTGACTAAGAGTGTGTTCATATCTGAAACAATGGGGAATGAGACAGGTGACATGACTGAAACAACAGGGTTAAGACAGTAGTTATATTTGAGTCAACAGGGACTGAGACAGTGGACATGTCTGAGACAACAGATACTCAGACATTGGAAATGTCTGACACAACATGGACTGACATAGTGGACATGTCTGAGACAACCTGACAGAGACAGTGGACATGTCTGACACAACACGGCCTGACACCATGGACATGTGCGAGACAACAGGGACTGAGACATTGGACATGTCTGAGACAACAGGGACTGTGATAGTGGACACGTCTGAGACAACAGGGACTGTGATAGTGGACATGTCTGAGACAATGCTTACTGAGAGAGTGGACATGTCTGAGACAACAGGGACTTATACAGTGGACATGGTTGAGACAACAGGGACTGAGACAGTGGACATGTCTGAGACAACAGGCACTGAGACAGTGGACATGTTTGAAACAACAGGGTATGAGACAGTGGACATGTCTGAGACAACAGTGACTGAGACAGTGGTGTCTGAGACAACAGGCACTGAGACAGTGTACATGTGTGAAACAATAGGGAATGAAACAGTGGACATTTCTGAGACAACAGGAACTGAGATATTGGACACCTCTGAGTCAACAGGGTTCTAGACATGGGACCTGTCTGAAAAATAGAAACTGAGACAGTTGACATGTCTTTGCCAGTGGACAAGTCCTGTCTGAGATGACAGCGACTGAGACAGTGTACATATCTGAGACAACAGGGACTGAGACATTGGACATGTCTGAGACAACAGGGACTAACACAGAGGATATGTCTGAAACAACTGGGACTGAGACAGAGCACATGTCTGAAACAACTGTGACAAAGAGTGTGTTCATGTCTGAAATTACGGGGAATGAGACAGTCGACATGTCTGAAACAACAGGGACTGAGACAGTAGATATATGTCTGAGACAACAGGCACTGTGATAGTGGACATGTCTTAGAAAGCACTGACTGAGAGAGTGGACATGTATAAGAAAACAGCGACTTAGACATTGTACATTTCTGAGACAACAGGTACTGAGAAAGTGGACATGGCTGAGACAACAGGCACTGAGACAGTGGACATATCTGAGACAACAGGGAATGAGACAGTGGACTTATCTGGGACAAAAGGTACTTAGACAATGGACATGTCTGAGTCAACAGTGCCTGAGACCGTGGACATGTCTGAGACAACAGGGACTGACACTGTGGACATGTCAGATAGAACAGGAAATGAGAACATGGACATGTCTGAGACAACAGGGACTGAGACAGGGGATATGTCTGAGACAAAAGTGACTGAGATTGTGCACATGTCTTAGACAACACCGACTGAGACAGTGGAAATGTGTAAGACTACGCACATATCTGAGACAAAAAGGAATGAGATAGTGGGACATTTCTGGGACTACAGGCACCGAGACCATGGACATGTGTGAAACAACAGGGAATGACACAATGGACATATCTGAGACAACACTAATTAAGACAGTAGTCATGTCTGAGTCAACAGGGTTCGAGACAGTGGACCTGTCTGAGACCATAGAGACTGAGACAGTTGACATACGTTACCCAGTGGAAAAGTCCTGTCTGAGATGACAGCAACTGGGTCAGTGGACACATCTGAATCAACAGGGACTGAGACAGTGTACACAGCTGAGACAACAAGGACTGAGATGGTGAATGTATCTGAGAAAAAAGGGACTGAGTCATTAGACGTGTCTGAGACAACAGTTATTGTCACAGTGGATATGTCTGAAACAACAGGGACTGAGACAGTGGATATGTCTGAGACAACAGGGACTGAGACAGTGGACATGTCTAATACAACTGCGACTAAGAGCATGTTCATGTCTGAGACGAAGGGGACTGAGACAGGCGACATGTCTGAAACAACAGGGACTGAGTCAGGAGATATATCTGAGAAAAGAGGGACTGAGACATTGGACATGTCTGAGACAACAGGGACTGAGGCAGTGGACATGTCTGAGACAACAGGTACTGAAACTGTGGACATGTCTGTGACAACAGGGACTGACATCGTGGACATATCTGTGACAATGGGAAATGAGACCATGGACATGTCTGAGACATCAGGGACTGAGACAGTGGACATGTCTGACAGAACAGGGAATGAGATAGTGGACATCTGTGAGACAACACTGACAGAGACATTGGACATGTCTGAGACAGCAGGGCCTTAGACATTGGACATGTCTGAGAAAACAGGGACTGAGACAGTGGATACCTCTGAATCAACAGGGTTTGAGAACATGGAAATATCTGAGACAACGCAGACTGAGACAGTGGACATTTCTGAGGCAACAGGGACTGACACCTTGGACAAGTCTGAGAAAACAGGGAATCAGATATTGGACATGTCTGAGACTTCAGGGACTTAGACACTGGATATATCTGAGACAAGCAGGACTGAGACTTTGGACATGTCTGAGACAACAGGGACTGAGACATTGGAAATGTCTTAGACAACAGGGACTGAGACAGTGGACATGTCTGAGACAACAGGGGCTGACACTGTGGACATGTCTGATTCAACGGGAATTGACCACATGGTCATTTCTGAGACAACGGTAACTGAGACTGTGAACCTGTCTAAGACATCAGGGACTGAGACAGTGGACATGTCTGAGACAACAGGGATTGAGATAGTGGACATGTATGAGACAACACTGAGACAATGGACATGTCTGAGACAGCAGGGACTTAGATATTGGACATGACTGAGAAAACAGGGGCTGAGACAGTGGGCATGTCTGAGACAACAGGGATAGAGACAGTGTATATGTATGAGAAACCCGGGACTGAGGCAGTGCACATATCTGAGACACCAGCGACTGAGACCTTGTCCTGTCCGGGACAACAGGGACTGAGACCGTGGGCATGTCTGAGACAACAGGGACTGAGACAGTGCACACATCAGAGACAACCGGGACTGAGACAGTGGACATATATAAGACAACAGGGACTGAGACAGTGGACATTTTGAGACTACAGGGATTGAGACCGTGGATATGTCTGAAAGAAAAGGCACTGAGATAATGGACATGTCTGAGAAAACAGGGACTGAGACCATGGATATATCTGAGACAACAGTTATTGAGACCATGGACATGTCTGAGACAACAGGTACTGATTCCGTGGACATGTCTCGGACAACGGGAACTGAGACCTTGTCCATTTCTGAGATAACAGGGACTGACACAGTGGAGGTGTCTGAGTCAACAAGGACTGAGATAGTGGATATGTCTGAGACAACACTGACTGAGACAGTGGGCCTGTCTGAGACAACCGGGATTTAGACATTGGATATGTCTGAGACAACAGGGACTGAGACAGGGGACTTGGCTGAGACAACAGGTACTGAGACAGTGGACAAATCTGAAAGATCAGGGAATGAGAGAGTGGACATGTCTGAGACAAAAGGGATTGAGACAGTGGATACGTGCCCCGACCTGCCGGCCGTTCAATGAAGGTCAACGGCCTAGAGGAGAGAATGAAGGGACAAGAGACACAAAGAACAGACAGCAAGACAGGATTTCTGATCAAGCTGACAATTTTATTTTTCTCAGGCAAGCATTTATAGTGGTGAGAGCAGGATGTTGGGAGGGGGATCTTTAGTTCTCAGGGAAGCGGGTGTTCTGAAGAAAGAGGATATTGGCAGGATGAAAAGGTTAGCGGGTGTTCTGAAGAAGGAGAATATTGGTAGGGTGAAAATGTTAGCATTGAGTAGAAAGAGGAAGGGTTACTTAGTAACTCAATCACATGATCTATATCTTGGTTGCTGATTTAGCCACTCCTGACTATGAACTACTTAGCATGGTCTACAATATGTACTTATTGTTTAACTCTTAAAGGCCAGCCAAAATGTTACTTATGTAATCAAAGTTTAATTGATAGTATCAGCTCGCTCCCAGCATCTCCTCCTTTCTTGTTACGAATTGGCAAGACCAAGGGATGGGGTTAGAGGCCTGATCCTCAGTTTTTAATCTGGGCATTGCACTGAAGAAGGTCCATCCCCAGACTCGGGTAGTTGAAGAAACTTCCAGCCTCCCAGGGTGTCTTTTTCCTGAGGAGAGGACAGCTTTTTTTTTTTTTTTAACACGAACCTCTGTGCAATCAGGCGTATCCCTCAAGGAACCCAGAACAGGATTTTTGTTGCCATTCCTTTACAGTATTTTGTCTCGCATTACCTTTGGAGCCTTTTTTGTACTCAGGGGGCCTCTGGGGGAGCCACGCTGGTAATTACTTGTCCATGGACAAGTATGACCTCTTTTTGGGCTGGACAGAGATGGGTTGGCTTGGTGTAGCCTCATCATCTTCTTCGAGAGCGAGCCTGTGATAGTGAATTTGAATGGGTTTAGCGTCCAAGGAATCTATCTGTTGTTTAATAAAACTTGTTAAGCGGTTGATGGCCCATGGACCAAAGAAAAGAAGTAAGATCAGTCCTATAAGGGGACCTAAGAGGGAGGGCAGCAAAGTAGTAAGCCAATGTGAGGTTGAGAACCAATTCTTAAACTAATGTTCATCTTTTTCTCTTTCCTTTTTTCTTTTTTTTATTTTTAACATTTTTTATTGATGCTTTGTGCAATTCATACATCATTTTCCAATTCAGTTCAGGCATATTTCCCTTTCCCTTCCCCCTGCACCCCATCCCAGATCATGCATTCTGCCATAACTGTACTGCATCTTTCTCTCAGTTTTTTTTTTCTTTTTTAGCTATAAGTGATAATCCATGAGTACAAGCATCCTTCATGTAAAACCAATTTGCAGGCTGTTGTGCCCAAACACCCACAGCCATACCTTCCAGCGGAGGGTGAGGGGTTGTATGTTCAATCAAGTTGATCAAATGAGTGTCCAGACAACATTGCTGTAGTTTCACCATTCACCCCAATCACAGCCCTTACATTCTACCGTGCCCGCTCTTCCGCAGATTGTTCCCTAAGCCCCCATGGCTCATGCCACAAGCTTACATCCTCTACAGGTTAGGAGACGTTATAAGCCACAGTATGACCCTGTCATATTTAACAGGAAAATATGTAATTCATGGATTAACATATCATCCAAACATATGTGTCTATATCAAAGTAACCTACCATAATTTTTAGTGCTGTTTAAATACCTATACATCTAATTGATTGTGTTTCATTAGTAGGATCAAAAGGTTATTCCTGGACAAACTGTCAGCCCATGAAAGGAAACAGCCAGAATTGACCAGAGTCCAAGACAACAGCTCCAGAGAGAGTGGACTGTTTTGCTTCTCATCCACCTGTGCCCCTTTTCTAAG
This sequence comes from Rhizomys pruinosus, assembly GCA_009823505.1. Lineage (NCBI taxonomy): Eukaryota > Metazoa > Chordata > Mammalia > Rodentia > Spalacidae > Rhizomys > Rhizomys pruinosus. Next base: position 2,590,694 of record VZQC01008386.1, read on the forward strand.
CCTTTTTTTCTTTTTTCTATGCACTCTGTGACCCTATTCATGCTATCTCTAACTACTCCTGTTTTATAAGCATAAAAACAGCACTCCTCTTTTAGAGCAGCACATAGCCCTCCTTGTTATAGGAAGAGCAGGTCTAGTCCTCTACGATTTTGGAGGACTACTTCAGCCAGTGAGGAGATGGAATCAGTGAGATCAGAAATCACTTTCTGTAATTCTTGAATGTCTTGATCTATTGTAGCACTGAGCTCCTGATAGAAGGTGTTAGATATGACCAGGGAGGAAATACCTGTGCCCGTGCCCACAGCCCCAAGGCCAAGCAAAACAGCAAGAGTAACAGAAGTTCTAGGTTCACGGCGGGAGTGGCTGAGAGCGGAATGTTGGATGACTCGTCCCATAGGTGAAAAAAATCTTCAGGGCGATAATAGACTAATCGTGGGATAATCTGGACAAGAACACAAAACCCTTTGTTTTGTAGGATGGGGTTATATACACATGGAATTAAGCCATCTAGGCATGCCCACCAGGTGTCATTAGGGGGGATAATATAAATGTGAGGGTTATCAGGATGCAAGGTCTCGTTACAGAGATGTCCGTAACTCGAGGGGATAGGAGTCTCAGCAGGTGTAATGCAGAGTCACTTTCCTGCCACTTGGGACAGTGTAAGAACTTCCCAATTAGATGACCTCCAGCGACAGAGGTCAGAAGTGTTGGATACATAGTATGTCCCAGTGACAGCCACACCTTCATAGAAGGGGGAGGGAAGAGTGATAACACAACCAGGATTCAGTGATGAGGCTGGGGTCTGTGATGTTGAGAGTCAAGTATGTTTGATTTACAAGGGTAAGAATGAGGTCCTTGGAGCTCACCTGGTCATAGGGGGGATTTGCAGTTGAAAGTTCGGGAAGTAGTGAGGTAGGTTTTCTTGGGGTGGTTTTAGTGTTTTGGGGGGTAGTTTTGGTGTTTTGTGGGGGAGGGGCGTTTTATTCCTCCCAAGGCGTTGTTAGGTCCCAAAACAACTGGAGCTGAGTGGGGGGCCTCCTTAAGGAGTTTTATGGTAAAAGTAATTCCTGTGTCTGTCCCATATTGGTATAGGTGTAGCCCCCAAGTAAAACCCTTGGTCCAGTCTATTTTTGCCTTTCCTGACTCAGTAAAGGTGATATTAAGGGGAAGGCACCAGCCCTTAGTATTTGTATCTTGGGCTTTGCATGTAACCTTGGAGTTAAGAGCGTCGGTGTGGGATTTGGACCTGCAACCGACCTTGATGTAGTCCCAAGAGGAGGAAGGATTCCAATAAGCCACTCCTGTGGTCTCACAGCTCCAAGAGGCGCAATAATAGTCTAACTTGTCACCACATTTGTGGAGAATTGTGGGGGGGGGGCGATGGGACCCTGGACAGACATAAAAATCTGTGGGCTGAAGGAGTGTTCGCCTCATGGAATTGCTGCAGCCAGGTTTAAGGGATCGGAGCACGGATATAAAGAAATTTACTTGAGAGCCGCTGGAAGTGGAGGGCATATCATTTTCAGGAGCAGTAGCGGTGTCTGGTAGTAAAAGGTGTTCAAACCCCAAGGGGATCCCGCACCTAGTGCCAAATTGCAGAGATCTGGGTGTAAAGAATCTGGACACCAGATGACGGGGGAAGTACGAGAAATAGACCATGTCACATCTCCTCTTTCTGACAGAACCATCCAGGTATAGTTCCAGTGGTAATGACTACTTTTGATATTTGGTTTGTTTTGTGCGGGTTGGGTTTTATTGGGATAGTCAAGAGGGTCAGGATTATCAGGATCAGAAGAGTCCTCCACAGGGTGAAGATCATCCTATGGAGTAGCAGCATCTGTGGAAGAAGAAGAAGCTGTCTCAGGTGGAGACAAAGGCTCCATTCTGGACAAAGGAGGATTAACCATTCTTATTAGTCTTTCTGGGAGCCACCTAGGCCCTGAATTTTCTTGATCATACACACAAGCTGAACCCCTGCCCCAGATAAGGACTGGATCGAGGCCCTTCCAGGATCCAGTTAATGGGTCCCTCCATTTTACTAAGGCATGGGATTCAGTTGGTTTTGGATGCCATAGACGGTCTGAAGCAGATCATCCAGTGGAATCAAAGGTCAGAAATTTAATGATGAATAGGGCATGATGGAGTTGGTTGTGAGGACTAGTGGTAGGATAAAAGGCATGAATATCTTTGAGCTGGTGAAGGGTACTTTTTAGAGTTTGATGGGCTCTGTCAACAATCCCTTGTCCCTGGGGATTGTAAGGTATACCTGTTACATGTTTTATCTGGAGATTGGAACAAAATTGTTGAAATTTGGCTCCCATGTTTTGATGATGTTAGGCTTGCCCATAACTGTGAGGCAGTGAAGTGTATGCGCAACGACATCCTTGGAGGCTTCACCAGGGTGGGAAGTTGCATAAAGGAAGCCACTGAAGGTGTCTATAGTTACATGAATATATTTTAATCTACAAAAAGTGGGGAAATGGGTAACATCCATCTGCCAAATTTCATTGAGGACTAGTCCACGCGGGTGGACTCCAAGGTGGGGGATGGGAAGATGAGGAGCACAATTGTTACAACTTTTAACAATTTATTTTGCTTGATCTCAAGTAATTTTAAACTTGAGACGTAGAGTATTAGCATTGAGGTGGTGAATGGAATGGGCATGTCATGCCTGAGATAAAGGATCAGGAGTGGTGGTCAGGAAAATAAGGGAGGGAGCAAGGGGGGTATGTGTAGTTAAGTCAGCGAGGGCACTGCCTTCTGACAAGGGACTGGGCAGCCCAGAGTGTGCACGTAAATAGCTGATAAAGAAGGGAGCCGACCTTTTGGTTATAAGAGTCTGAATTTGTATGAAAAGATTAGAGGCATTAGAGACTGGTTTTATGAAGGGGACAGTTTCTAAGAGTGGGACTGACTGGGCAACATAAGCACTATCTGTGTAGAGATTAAGGGGAGTGGTGGGAAGCTGTTGGAAAACCTGAAGAACGGCAAAGAGCTTGACAAGCTGAGCCGAGGTGAAGGAAGTTAAACAAAAATAGGTTACTAAGATTTCTGAGGGGTTGGACTGGAGGTAAACCCAAAGGAGGGGTCTGCCACCTTTGTCATGGGGCTCTTTAGTCTGCCAGAATATCCCCACCAGAGCATGGGTGGTGGCACAAACAACGAAATATAGGGGCAAGGAATAGGTGATCTGAAAGGTGGTTTGTGAGGAAATGGCCTGATTAATTTGTTTTAGGGAATCTATTTCTTGGGGTGTCAGAGAACGAGGAGAAAGGGGGTGAGAATCTCCTGTTAACAACTCATTTAATGGGACTAGAATGTCGGGGGACAGTTTTAAATATGGCCTTAAGAATTGAAGATTTCCAAGGAGATTTTGGAAATCATGGAGTGTTTTAAGAGAGGAAAGATGGAGTTCTATTTTTGGTGTAATGACTTGTTGAAGTCGAAGTTCATAGATCAAGTATGTGAATGGGTCAGTAATTTGAATTTTTTCGGGAGCAATTTGTAATTTGTGAAATTTGAGTGTCTCTTGGAGTTGTTGGAAGCAGTCCATCCCTTGTTGTTTTTCAGGAGTTGCAATAAGTATATCGTCCATATAATGGAGGATATAAGCCTGTGGCCAGCATTTTCTTATTGCTTAATGGCCTGAGCGACAAATTTTTGAGCTAGGGTGGGGCTCTCCAGGGGTCTGAAATGGATTGTTTGAGGGGTTGTGGAGGTATGAGTGAGTGGCCATTGGGGGAATGAATCCAGTTGCCCCAGGGCTCATCCCATGAGGGGGGGCCGGACAGTACCCCCTGAAGGAGTTTCCCTGATTTCGTGGTGGGAGAGGGCGACCTTGAGCATCTGTCTCAGATCTGTACTCCTTAACCCAATGGCATTCCTTCATGCTTCTAGGGCAGAGAGCAGTGGGAGGGGGGGTCTTTGGGCCTCCCGAGGATCTCCCGAAGGAGGAGAGGGCCGGGTGGCCCGAGGATATGGGCAATATCTAGAGAAATGACCAGGTTGTTTGCAATTAAAACAAGTTTTTTGAAAAGTGCCAATACCCGACTTTTGCAGGGCAATTCCAATAGCCAGGCCAATAGCATGGCTGGTTCCAGCGCCAGAACAGAGGCAGACATAGTCTGATAGGGACTCTTTGTGATGATGTCACAAGAGATCTTGGCAAACAGGATTGGCATTTTCAAAAGCAAGTCGTTTGATAAAGGGTTTATCGGGCTCCTGGACCTCAAAAATTCTCTCTGCAGCCTCAGTAAGATGGCTGATAAAGGAGCTATAGGACTCATCGGCCTCTTATTTGATCATAGTTAGGGCTGAAGTAGTGGTTCCTTTAGGGGGTAATTTTTTCCAGGCTCCAAGACCAGCCTGCCTAACTTGAGCAAGGAGACACGTGGAAAAGTGTTTTGGGGCTGTCAAGGTTTTAAAGGGAGAGTCTCCCAAAATCTTTTTAGCAGTCCAGCCTCGACTGTCTGTGCGAGTAAGATTTTTGGTTTCAATTTCTTTGGCCAGTTCAGCAAGCTCTGCTTTCCAAAGTACAAAGTCTCCACTGCTCAGAGCAGCACGAGCGAGTTGATCAAACTCATTTTGTGTAAGCCAGGCCTCTGTCATAGATTCAAGCAGAGCAAGCATAAAGGGGGCACTAGGCCCATAGATAGAAACAGCCATTTTAAGTTTTTCAAGGGCTCTAATGTCTAGAGGTTTATAGTCAAACTGTTGTTCCTCCGGGGGAGCTCCACTGTCCAGTTCCTCATATATATCATCCCCAATCCTCTCCTCCTCTTCTTCAGGATTTGTTTCTGCTGGGGGTGGGTGCTCATGAGGAAAGGTATCACCACTTTTCAGTGAGAGGGAGAAGGCCAAAACTGGTTTAGGGACTTTTTTGGGGGGGCGGTTTAGTCTGGTGCTTTTTATTTTTTGAGGGAAGTTTAGGGCAGGAATCAAGATCTGTAAGAGTTGAAAGTTCACAGTCCAACTCGCGAATGGCCTGTAAAAGTTGAATTTGTTCTTTTCTATTTTGGACCATCTGTCGCAGGGTGGTAAGGTCAGCAACAGACTGTAGGCGAGTTTGTGAGAGGGGGGAGGAGAGAAAAACCTGGTCAAGCGGATGAGGGGGGATGGGGGAGGTGGAGCAAAGGGTGGAAATATCACAGGGCCAGTGTCTGTAGGGGCAATCAGGGTTGTGATAATGAGTGGCCTCTTCCTCTAGGGTAGCCTCTGCGGAGGGGTCTAAAGGTTCATTATCATACAAGTCAATTAGACTGGGGTAAAGTTTTTTAGGTTTGATAGCAGGAGGGGTTTTTGTTTCATCCACCTGGGAAAGTGAAAGTGACTCTAATGCCGGCAGTAAAGGCAAATCTTTTGAAAGATCATCAGGGTTGGTCTCTTTCTGGCTATCTTGACAGGTTTTTAGTGAAAGGGGAGTGGGTGGTCTGGAGGCCTCCGAGGGTGGGCAAGAGGCCCGTGTCCGTAGGGATTTTTCTCCCTTGGAGATGACTTTTTGTAAGTCTGGCCAGTCATTATGGACGTAAATTACATCATTAATGAGATTCCAGTAGCTAAAGGCTGACACAAGGACCTTTTTAGGGCCAAATGCAGCATAGTAATCCTTTAAATAATCACCCATTCTTTTCATTAATGGTGCCTTCCTGGGGAAACCAGGGGCAGATATCTAAGATAAAACTAGGAATTTTTAAAATCATTTTTCTTAACCTTAGTTCCTCGTGTCCTGAGAGATTCTTTGAGTCCTATGATAAACTGATCTTCCTGTGAAAATGCTTGTCCCATGACTTACCTTGTCTTGCATCGTTCAATGATTAACACAAATCTATCTCACGCCAGGTTGGAACGAGTCGACTCCAGTGAGAGTCTCACTCAGCTGATGGCCGTGGACATCTCAAATGATCATGGGTGGCAACCCTCCTTTGAGAACGACGTTCATACCTCAAAGACCCCTCGAGCTCTACCGTTGGGCGCCAGGTGCCCTGATCTGCAGGACTTTCAACTAAGGTCGATGGCCTAGAGGAGCGAATGAAGGGACAAGAGACACAGAGAACGGACAGCAAGACAGGATTTCTGATCAAGCTGACAATTTTTATTTTTCTCAGGCAGGCATTTATAGTGGTGAGAGCAGGATGTTGGGAGGGGGGATCTTTAGTTCTCAGGGAAGTGGGTGTTCTGAAGAAAGAGGATACTGGCAGGGTGAAAAGGTTAGCGGGTGTTCTGAAGAAGGAGAATATTGGCAGGGTGAAAATGTTAGCAATGAGTAGAAAGAAGAAGGGTTACTTAGTAACTCAATCACATGATTTGTATCTTGGTTGCTGATTTAGCCAACCGTGACTATGAACTGCTTAGCATGGTCTACACTATGTACTTGTTTAACACTTAAAAGGCAGCCAAAATGTTACTTATATAATCAAATGTTAATTGATAGTGTCAGCTCTCTCCCAGCAGATACTTCTGACTAAACAGAGTTGGAGACCATGGAAATATCTGAGACAACAGGGACTGAGACAGTGGACAGGGCTGAGACAGTAGGCACTGAGAGAGTGGACAAGTGTGAAATAACAGGGAATGAGACAGTGGACATGTCTGAGACAATAGGGACTGAGACAGTGGACAAACCTGAGTCAACAGGATTCAAGACAGTGGACCAATCTGAGACAACAGAGGCGGAGACAGTTGACATGCCTTAGCCAGTGGACAAGTCCTGTCTGAGATGACAGCGACTGAGACAGTGGATACATCTGAGACAACAGGGACTGAGACAGTGGACACATCTGAGAAAAAAAGGGATGGAGACTGTGGACATATCTAAGACAACAGGGACTGAGACAGTGGACATGTCTGAGACAACAGGGATGGAGAGGTACATATGTCTGAGACAACAGGCACTGAGACCATGGATTTGTCTGATACAAGAGGGAATCAGACATTGGACCTGTCTGAGGCTGCAGGGACTCAGACACTATACATATGTGAGACAACCAGGACTGAGACTTTGGACATGTCTGAGACAACAGGGACTGAGACATTGGAAATGCCTCATACAACAGGGACTGAGAAAGTGGACATGTCTGAGACTACAGGGATGGAGATAGAAGATAAGTCTGAGACAACATGCACTGAGACCATGGATATGTCTGAGATAACAGGGAATCAGGTATTGGACATGTCTGAGACTGCAGGGAATCAGAAATTGTACATATCTGAGACAACCAGGACTGAGAATTTGCACAGGTCTGAGACAACAGTGACTGAGACATTGGACATGTCTGAGACAACAGGGATTGAGACCGTGGACATGTCTGAGATGACATGCACTGACACTGTAGACATGTCTGAGACAATGGGAACTGAGACCATATACAAGTCTGAGACAACAGGGACTGAGACAGTGGACATATCTGAGACAACAGGGACTGAGATAGTGGACATGTCTGAGATATGTCTGAGAAAACAGTGACTGAGACAGTGTATATGTATGAGAAAACCGGGACTGAGGCAGTGCACTTATCTGAGACATCAACGACTGAGACCGTGGACTTGTCTGAGACAATAGGGACTGAGTCCATGGACATGTCTGAGACAAGAGGGACTGAAACAGTGGACATGTGTGAAACAACAGAAACTGAGAGAGTGGACATGTCTGAGACAACAGGGACTGAGACCATGGACATATATTAGAAAACAGGGACAAAGACCATTGACATGTTTGAGACAACATGGACTGAGACAGGGGACATGTCTGAGAAAACAGGGAGTGAGAGAGTGGACATCTCTGGGACAATAGGGGCTGTGATAGGGGATATTACTGTGACACTGGACATGTCATGTCTGAGACAACAGTGACTGAGACTGTGGACCTGTCTGAGACAGAAGAACTGAGATAGTGGACATGTCTGAGACAACAGTTACTGAGACAGTGGACATGTCTGAGACAATGCAAATGTCTGAGACAACAGGGACAGAGACAGTGGACATATCTGAGAAAACAGGGAATGAGACAGTGGATATGTCTGAGACAGTGGACATGTCTGAAACAAAAGGAACTGAGACAGTGGACATGGCTGTGTCAACAGGGTATGAGATCATGGACATCTCTGAGAAAACAGGGACTGAGACAGTGGACATGGCTGAGACAATAGGCACTGAGACGGTGGACGAGTGTGAAACAACAGGGAATGAGATAGTGGACATGTCTGAGTAAAAAGGGACTGAGACAGTGGACACATCTGAGTCAACAGGATTCGAGACAGTGAACCGGTCTGAGACAATAGAGGATGAGACAGTTGACATTTCTTAGCCAGCAGACAAGTCCTTTCTGAGATGGCAGTAAATGAGACAGTGGTCACATATGTGAAAACACGGACTGAGACAGTGGACACATCTGAGACAACCAGGACTGAGACAGTGGACACATCTGAGACAACCAGGACTGAGAGCGTGGACATATCTGAGACAACAGGGACAGAGACAGTAGACATGTCTCTGACAACACGGACTGGGATTGTGGACAAATCTGAGCCACCTGGACTGAGACAGAGGATGTATATAAGACAACAGGGACTGAGACAGTGGACATACAACGGGAACTGAGACAGGCCACATGTCTTAAACAACAGGGACTGAGACAGTGGACATGTCTGAGAAAGCAGGGAATGAGACAGTGGACATGTCTGAGACAACAGGGACTGAGTCAGTGGACATGCGGCACCCACCTCCACGTCTGCCACACCCACTCCAGTGTCGCCTGTGTAAACAATATGAGAAATCATATTCAAGGCAGGCGGGGGAGCAATGTCCTACGGGGCTCGACCCCCTGGAGGTCCCTGGCAGAACACTCGGCTAAAATCACCCCCGAGATTGAGATGCTCTCCTAGGATCTTACGTTTTTCTGGTGTTGGACTTAGCATGATACTGAGCACAAAAAGATCTTTTCTTAAGGCCAGCTTATAGATACAAAATAAACTATTTGAATGTGCCAAGAACTGACAATTAAAATGCCTTTCTTGGGCACAGGGTTTTTTCCTGGCAGCAAGAATTTTCTGTAAATCTTAAGTAATAGATTTCTCTCGTAATATACATTGCAATGTAAAGACCTGTGCTAAACTGGAAAACAAAACAATTATATAGAGGTAATGTCTCTATGACTGTCTCTAAAGAAAAAGAAGTCCCAGTGATATGTGTAGCAAAAAACAAAATACATCATTCCACTTAAAATAAAGTAAAAACTCCTCTTTAATAATCAAAATAAAAAGATTCTTTAATCCTATTTCCCTATTCAAGTAAAGAGACAGATTAAACAGTTTTCCTAGCTTTATGCAGTCACTAAATGCCTGAGTCCTGACACTCCCAGTAAAGCCAGACAGAAACTAAATCACTTTACACCAGCCAATTATCTAACAAAAACAAAACTGTTAGCCGGATCAAGCAGTGGAACAGCTCTTAGTTTTCAGTAAAAATTTAAACTTTAGATTAGCAGTTAGAGTTAGAAAAACTAATAAGCAGTTCAGGATATTATAGGAATAAGGTTTTGACTTTAATAGAAACTTAAAAGAAACTATTAACTTTAGGATGCTAAGATATATTTACTCTAGAATTAGGATAGAGATAGAAGGTCAATATCTGCTGCTAAAGAACTTTGTACTGTGACATAGTATTTACTATTCGGTGTGCTGTGACTTTTCAATTGTGGTTTGTAATCAAGAGTTAAAAAGTAGAAACTGATCATGTTAAGAAAACAATTGATGTTCCTTTTTTCTTCTTAAATGTTATTTCCTCGGTAAAGGTTGTCTTGAGATTTCTACATTTTACTTCAAAAAAAGTTCATTTCCTAACTAAACTTTGTGATGTTTTAGTCTCCTGCTCTGTGTGCTCTGTATCTCGTCAATCATGATATAGATAATGAGTTTTTCAGTTAATGTGTAAATCTTGACTTTTTTTACCTACCTATGTAATTGTGAAGCTTTGCCACATCCTTTGTTCTGCCCTCTCCTAAGACTACTATATAATCACTGCCCCAGTTCAATAAAGTGCTGCAGATTTGGAAAAACTTCTCTTAGTTTTTCATTTCTCTACGCCGTTCACTGACCCTGTGTTTTTCCTGCCAAGAGGATCCTGGAAGCCCACGACTTGACATGCCTGAGACAACAGAGATTGAGACAGTGGACACGTATGATACAATAGGGAATGACACAGTGGACATGTCTGAGATCAAAGGGACTGAGACAGTGGACACGTCTGAGTCAACAGGGTTTGAGATCATGGACATGTCTGAGACAAGAGGTACTGAGACATTGCACATGACTGAGAAAACAGGCACTGAGACAGTGGACAAGTGTGAATAAACAGGGAATGAGATAGTGGACATGTCTGAAACAAAAGGGACTGAGACAGTGGACACATTTAAGTCAACAGGTTTTGAGACTGTGGACCTGTCTGAGACAATAGAGGCTGAGACAGTTGACATGTCTGAGCCAGTGGACAAGTACTGTCTGAGATGGCAGCATCTGAGACAGTGGACACATATGAGACAACAGTGACTGAGACAGTTGAAACATGTGATACAACCAGGACTGAGACAGAGGACATATCTGAGAAAACAGGGACTGAGACAGTTTATAGGTATGAGACAACAGAGACTGACACAGTGCATATGTCTGAAGCAACATGGACTGACACAGTGGACATGTCTGAGACAACAGGGATTGAGACAGTGGACATGTCTGACACATCTGCGACTAGGAGCCTGTTCATGTCTGAGACAATGGGGACTGAGACAGGCCACATGTCTGAAACATCAGCGACTGAGAAAGTAGATATATCTGAGACAACAGGGACTGAGAGAGTGGACATGTCTAAGACAACAGGGTCTGAGACAGTGGATATGTCTGAGACAACAGGGACTGAGAGAGTGGAAATGTTTCAAACAAATGGGACTGATACACGGGATATGTCTGATACAACAGGGACTGAGACAGTAGACACGTATTAGACAACAGTGTTTGAGACATTGGACATGTCTGAGACAAAATGTTTTGAGATTGTGGACGTGTCTCAGACAACAGAGACTGACAGTTTTGACATGTCTGAGACAGTGAACATGTCCTGTGAGAAGACAGGAATTTAGTCTGTGGACACATCCTAGACAACAGGTAATGAGAGAGTGGACATATATGAGACAACAGGGAATGAGACAGTGGACATGTCTGAGACAACAGGGACTGAGACATTGGACATGTTTGAGACAACAGAGACTGAGACAGTGGACATGTCTGCAAAAACAGGGACAGAGAAAATGGACATGTCTGAGACAACACAGATGTCTGAGTTAACAGGTTCTGAGACCATGGAGATGTCTGAGAAACCAGGGACTGAGACAGTGGACATGTCTCAAAAAACAGGGACTGAGAAATTGGACATCTGTGAGACAGCAGGGACTGAGACAATGGACATGTCTGAGACAGTAGGGACTGAGACAATGGACATATCTGAGACAACAGGGACTGAGACAGTGGACATGTCTGAGACAAAAGAGACTGAGACAGTTGACATGGCTGAGAAAGTGGACATGTCCTGTATGAGAGGACAGGGACTTAGACAGTGGACACATCTGAGAGAGTGGACATATATGAGACAACAGGGAATGAGACAGTGGACATGTCTGAGACAACAGGGACTGAGACATTGGACATGTTCGAGACAACAGGGACTGAGACAGTGGACATGTCTGCAAAAACAGGGACAGAGAAAATGAACATGTCTGAGACAACACAGATGTCTGAGACAACACAGATGTCTGAGTTAACAGGGTCTGAGACCATGGAGATGTCTGAGAAACCAGGGACTGAGACAGTGGACATGTCTCAAAAAACAGGGACTGAGAAATTGGAAATCTGTGAGACAGCAGGGACTGAGACAATGGACATGTCTGAAACAGCAGGGACTGAGACAATGGACATGTCTGAGACAACAGGGACTGAGACAGTGGACATGTCTGAGACAAAAGAGACTGAGACAGTTGACATGGCTGAGAAAGTGCACATGTCCTGTATGAGAAGACAGGGACTTAGACAGTGGACACATCTGAGACAAAAGTGACTGACACAGTGCACACGTCAGAGACAACCAGGACTGAGACACTGGACATATCTGAGACAATAGGAACTGAGACAGTGGACATGTTTGAGACAACAGGGATTGAGACAGTGGATATGTCTGAGCCAACAGGCACTGAAACCATGGACATTTTGAGTTAACAGATACTGAGACAATGCATATGTCTGAGACAACACAGATTTCTGATACAAGAGGGTCTGAGACTATGGAAATGTCTGAGAAACCAGGGACCGACACAGTGGTCATGTCTCAAAAAACAGGTACTGACAAACTGGACATTTCTGAGAGAGCAGGGACTGCGACATTGGTCATGTCTGAGAGAACAGGTTTCAAGACAGTGGCCATGACTGAGACAACAGGGACTGAGACAGTTCACATATCTGAGACAGTGGACATGTCCTGTCTGTGAACACAGGAACTTAGTGGACACATCTAAGACAACAGGGAGTGAGACTGGAAAAATCAGAGACAACAGGGACTGAGACAGAGGACATATCTGAGACAATAGGTACTGAGACAGTGGACTTGGCAGAGACAATAGGAATGGAGACAGCGGATATGTCTGAGCAAACAGGCACTGAGACCATGTACATGTCTGAGACAACAAGGACTGAGACAGTGGACATGTCTAAGAAAACAGGACTGAGACCGTGGACATGTCTGAGAGAACAGGGAATCAGACATTAGAAATGTCTGAGACTGCAGGGACTCAGACACTGGACATGTCTGAGACAGTGGACATATCTCAAAAAGCAGGGACTGAGACTTTGGTCATGTCTGATACAACAGGGACTGAGAAATTGGAAATGCCTAAGACAACAGGGACTGAGACAATGGACATGTCTGAGACAACAGGGACTGACACTGGGGATATATCTGAGACAATGGGAACTGAGACCCTGGACATGTCTGAGGCAACAGGGACTGAGAGAGTGGACAAGTGTGATACAGCAGGGAATTAGACAGTGGACATGTCTGAGACCAAAGGGACTGAGACAGTGGACACGTCTGAGTCAACAGGGTTTGAGATCATGGACATGTCTGAGACAACAGGGACTGAAAGAGTGGACATGGCTGAGACAACAGTGACTGAGAGAGTGGACAAGTGTGACAAAACAGGGAAGGAGACAGTGGACATATCTGAGATCAAAGGGACTGAGACAGTGGACACGTCTGAGTCAACAGGGATTGAGATCATGGACATGTCTGAGACAACAGGGACTGAGACAGTGGACATGGCTGACACAACAGGCACTGAGACAGTGGACAAGTGGGAAACAACAGGAATGAGACAGTAGACAGCTCTGAAACAAAAGGGACTGAGACAGTGGATACATCTGAGGCAACAGGGTTTGAGACAGTGGACCTGTCTGAGAAAATAGAGGCTGAGACAGTTGACATGTCTGAGCCAGTGGACAACTACTGTCTGAGATGGCAGCGACTGAGACAGTGGACACATCTGAGACAACAGGGATTGAGACAGTGGACACATATGAGACAACCAGGACTGACACCATGGACATATCTAACAAAAAGGAACTGAGATGGTGGACATGTCTGAGACAACAGGGACTGAGACAGTGGACATGTCAGAGACAAAAGGGACTGAGAAGTTGGATATATCTGAGACAACAGGGAATCAGACATTGGAAATGTTTCAGACTGCAGGGACTCAGACACTGGATATATCTGAGAAAACCGGGACTGAGACTTTGGACATGTCTGAGTAAACAGGGACTGAAGAATTGGAAATGCCTGAGACAACAGTGACTGAGACAGTGGACGTGTCTGAAACAACAGGTACTGTGACCATGGACATGTCTGAGACAATGGGACCTGAGACCTGAACATGTCTGAGACAACAGGGACTGAGACAGTGGAAATGTCTGAGACAAAAGGGACTGAGATAGTGGACATGTCTGTGACAACACTGACTAAGAAAGGGGACATGGCTGAGACAACAGGGACTGAGACAGTGGACATGTCTGACACAACAGGTACTGAGACAGTGGACATATATGAGACAACAGGGACTGAGACAGTGGGCATGTCTGGTACAAAAGGTACTGAGACATTGCACAAGTCTGAGACAACAGGGACTGACACTGTGGACATGTCTGAGACAATGGGACCTGAGACCAGAATATGTCTGAGACAACAGGGACTGAGAAAATGGACATGTCTGAGACAACAGGTTCTGGGACCATTTACATGTCTGAGACAACAGGGACTGAGAGAGTGGAAATGTGTGAAACAAATGGGACAGATACACAGGATATGTTTGATGCAACATGGACTGAGACAGTGGACACGTATGAGACAAGTGTTTGAGTCACTGGACATGTCTGAGACAAAAAGTTTCGAGACAGTGGACATGTCTGAGACAACAGAGACTGACAGTGTTGACATGTCTGAGACAGTGGATATGTCCTATCTGAGAAGAAAGGAACTTAGACTGTGGACACATCCTAGACAACAGGTAATGAGAGAGTGGACATATAGGAGACAGCAGGGACTGAGACAGTGGACATGTCTGAGATAATAGGGACTGAGCCAGTGGACGAGTCTGAGACAACAGGGATTGAGACATTGGACATGTCTGAGACAACAGTGACTGAGACAGTGGACATGTCTGAAAAAACAGGCACAGAGACAATGCACATGTCTGAGACAAGAGAGATGTCTGAGATATCATGGTCTGAGACCATGGAAATGTCTTAGAAACCAGGGTCTGAGACAGTAGACATGTCTCAAAAAACAAGGATTGAGAAATTGGACATGTCTGAGACAGCAGGGACTAAGACAATTGACATGTCTGAGACAACAGGGACTGAGACAGTGTAAATGTCTGAGACAACAGAGATTGAGACAGTTGACATGTCTGAGACAGTGGACATGTCCTGTCTGAGAAGACAGGGACTTAGGCAGTGGACACATCTGAGACAACAGGGACTGAGACAGTGCACACATCAGAAACAACCGGGACTGATACAGTGGACATATCTGAGACAATAGGGACTGAGACAGTGGACATGTTTGAGACAACACGGTTTGAGACAGTGGATATGTCTGAGCCAAAGGCACTGAAACCATGGACATTCTAAGTCAATAGATACTGAGAGAGTGCATATGTCTGAAACAACACAGATGTTGGAGACAACAGGGTCTGAGACCATGGAAATATCTGAGAAGCCAGGGACTGAGACAGTGGTCATGTCTCAAAAAACAGGTACTGAGAAACTGGACCTTTCTGAGACAGCAGAGACTGAGATATTGGTTACGTCTGAAATAACAGGGTTTGAGACAGTGGCCATGTCAGAGACAACAGAGATTGAGACAGTTGACATGTTTGAGACAGTGGAAATGTCCTGACAGTGAAGACAGTGACTTAGACAGTGGACGCATCTGAGACAACAGGGAGTGAGACAGTGGAAACATCAGAGACAACAGGGACTGAGACAGAGAACGTATCTGAGAAAATAGGTACTGAGACAATGGACATGGCATAGACAACAGGAATGGAGACAGAGGATATGTCTGAGCAAACAGGCACTGAGACTGTGTACATGTCTGAGACAACATGGTCTGAGGCAGTGGACATGTCTGAGAAAACAGGACTGAGACTTTGGACATGTCTGAGACAACAGAGAATCAAATAATGGAAATGTCTGTGACTGCAGGGACTCAGACATTGGACATGTCTGAGACAGTGGACATGTCTCAAAAAACAGGGACTGAGACTTTGGCCATGTCTGAGACAACAGGGACTGACAAATTGGAAATGCCTAAGACAAAAGGGACTGAGACAGTGGACATGTCTGAGACAACAGGGACTGTCACTCTGGACATGTCTGAGACAATGGGAACTGAGACCTTGGACATGTCTGAGGCATCAGGGACTGAGACAGTGGACAAGTGTGATACACCAGGGAATGAGAGAGTGGACATATCTAAGACCAAAGGGACTGAGACAGTGGACACGTCTGAGTCAACAGGGTTTGAGGTCATGGACATGTCTGAGACAACAGGTACTGAGACAGTGGACATGTCTGAGATCAAAGGGAATGAGACAGTGGACACGTCTGAGTCAACAGGGATTGACATCATGGATATGTCTGAGACAACAGGGACTGTGACAGTGGACATTGCTGAGAAAACAGGCACTGAGACAGTGGACAAGTGGGAAACAATAGGGAATGAGACAGTGGACATGTAAGAAACAAAAGGGACTGAGACACTGGACACATTTGAGGCAACAGGGTTTGAGACAGTGGACCTGTCTGAGACAATAGATGCTGAGACAGTTGACATGTCTGAGCCAGTAGATAAGTCCTGTCTGAGATGGCAGGGACTGAGATACTGGACACATCTGATACAATAGGGACTGAGACAGTGTACACATCTGAGGCAACCAGGACTGAGATCGTGGACATATCTGAAAAAACAGGGACTGAGACAGTGGGTATGTCAGAGACAACAGGGACTGACACAGTGGATATGTCTGAAAGAACATGCACTGAAACAGTGGACATGTCTGAGACAACTGATATTGAGACAATGGACATGGCTGATACAACTGCGACTAAGAGTCTGTTCATGTCTGAGACAACAGGAACTGAGAAAGGCCACATATCTGAAACAACAGAGACTGAGATAGTAGATATATCTGAGACAACAGGGAATGAGACAGTGGACATGTCTGGCACAACAGGGACTGAGACAGTGGACATGTTTGAGACGACAGGGTCTGAGAACATGGACATGTCTGAGACAACAGGGACTGAGACAGTGGACATATGTGAAACAACTGGGACTGAGACATGGGATATGTCTGAGAAAACAGGGACTGAGATAGTGGAAACATTTGAGAGAACAGTGTTTGAGGCAGTGGACATGTCTGAGACAAAAAGTTTTGAGACAGTGGACATGTCTGGGACAACAAAGACTGAGACTGTTGACATGTCTGAGACAATGGACATGTCCTATCTGAGAAGACAGGAACTTAGATTGTGGACACATCCTAGACAACAAGTAGTGAGACTGAGGACATATCTGAGACAACAGGGATTGAGACAGTGGACATGTCTGAGTCAACAGGGACTGAAACAGTTTACATGTCTGAGACAACAGGGATTGAGACAGTGGACATATCTGATACAACAGAGATTGAGACAGTTGACATGTCTGAGACAGTGGACATGACCTCTCTGAGAAGACAGGGAATTAGACACTGAACACATCTGAGACAACAGGAACTGTGACAGTGGACATGTCTGAGGCAACAGGTGCTGAGATCGTGGACATGTCTGAGACAACTGGGACAGACACTGTGGACATGTCTGAGACAACAGGAAATGAGACACTGCACATGTCTTGTCAGAGACAACAGGGATTGAGACAGTGGATATGTTCTGATAAAACAGGGACTGAGACAGTGGATATGTCTGAGATAACAGAGACTGAGACTGGGGACAGGTCTGAGACAACAGGGACGGTGACATTGGACATTTCTGAGACAACAGGGAGTGAGACAGTGGACATGTCTGAGACAACAGAGTCTGAGACCATGGACATGTCTGAGACAACAGGGATTGAGAAATTGGACATGCGTGAAACAACTGGGACAGAGACATGGGATATTTCTGAGAAAACAGTGACTGAGAAAGTGGAAACTTTTGAAACAACAGTGTTTGAGGCAATGGACATGTCTGAGACAAAAAGTTTTGAGACAGTGGACATGTCTGTGACAACAGAGACTGAGAGTGTTGACATGTCTGAGACAGTGGACATGTCCTATCTGAGAAGACAGGAACTTAGATTGTGAACACATCCTAGATAACACGTATTGAGACTGTGGACATATCTGAGACAACAGGGATTGAGACAGTGGACATGTCTGAGACAACAGGGACTGAAACAGTTTACATGTTTGAGACAACAGGGACTGAGACAGTGGACATATCTGAGACAACAGAGACTGAGACAGTTGACATATCTGAGACAGTGGACATGTCCTGTCTGTGAAGACAGGGACTTAGACAGTGGACGCATCTGAGACAACAGGGAGTGAGACAGTGGAAACATCAGAGACAACAGGGACTGAGACAGAGGACATATCTGAAACAATAGGTAATGAGACAGTGGACATGGCAGAGACAATAGGAATTTTGACAGTGGATATGTCTGAGCAAACAGGCACTGAGACTGTGTACATGTCTGAGACAACAAGGACTGAGACAGTGGACATGTCTGAGAAAACAGGACTGAGACCTTGGACATATCAGAGGCAACAGGGAATCAGACATTAGAAATGTGTGAGACTGCAGGGACTCAGACACTAGACATGTCTGAGAGAGTGGACATGTCTCAAAAAACAGGGACTGAGACTTTGGACATGTCTGAGACAACAGGGACTGAGAAATTGGAAATGCCTAAGACAACAGGGACTGAGACAGTGGACATGTCTGAAACAACAGGGACTGACACTGTTGACATGTCTGAGATAATGGGAAATGAGACCTTGGACATGTCTGAGGCAACAGGGACTGAGACCGTGGACAAGTGTGATATACCAGGGAATGAGACAGTGGACATGTCTGAGACCAAAGGGACTGAGACAGTGGAAACGTCTGAGTCAACAGGGTTTGAGATCATGGACATGTCTGAGACATCAGGGATTGAGACAGTGGACATGGCTGAGACCACAGGGACTGAGACATTGTACAAGTGTGATACAACAGGGAATGAGACAGTGGACATATCTGAGATCAAAGGGACTGAGACAGTGGACACATCTGAGACAACAGGGATTGAGACAGTGGACATGGCTGAGACAACAGGGACTGAGACAGTGGACATGGCTGACACAACAGGCTCTGAGACAGTGGACAAGTTGGAAACAACATGGAATGAGACAGTGGACATGTCTGAAACAAAAGGGACTGAGACAGTGTACACATCTGAGGCAACATTGTTTGAGACAGTAGACCTCTCTGAGAAAATAGAGGCTGAGACAGTTGACATGCCAGTGAACAAGTCCTGTCTGAGATGGCAGCAACTGAGACAGTGGACACATCTGAGAAAACAGGGATTGAGACAGTGGACAAATCTGAGAAAACCAGTACTGAGACCATGGACATATCTGACAAAATAGGAACTGAGACCGAGGACATGTCTGAGACAACAGGGACTGAGACAGTGGACACGTTTGAGACAAAAGGGACAGAGAAGTTGGATATAACTGAGACAACAGGGAATCAGACATTGGAAATGTTTCAGACTGCAGGGACTCAGACACTGGACATATCTGAGACAACCGGGACTGAGACTTTGGACATGTCTGAATATACAGGGACTGAGAAATTGGAAATGCCTGAGACAACAGTGACTGAGACAGTGGATATGTCTGAAACAACAGGTACTGTGACCATGGATATGTCTGAGACGATAGGGACTGACACTGTGGACATGTCTGAGACAATGGGATCTGAGACCTGAACATGTCTGAGACAACAGTAACTGAGACAGTGGAAATGTCTGAGACAAAAGGGACTGAGATAGTGGACATGTCTTTGACAACACTGACTAAGAAAGTGGACATGGATGAGACAACAGGGACTGAGACAGTGGACATGTCTGAGACAACAGGCAATGAGACAGTGGACATATCTGAGACAACTGGGTCTGGGACCATTTACATGTCTGAGACAACAGGGACTGAGACAGTGGACATGTGTGAAACAAAGGGGACTGATACACGGGATATGTCTGATACACCAGGGACTGAGACAGTGGACACATATGAGAAAACAGTGTTTGAGACACTGGACATGTCTGAGACAAAAAGATTCGAGACAGTGGACATGTCTGAGACAACAGAGACTGACAGTGTTGACATGTCTGAGAGAGTGGACATGTCCTGTCTGAGAAGAAAGGAACTTAGACAGTGGATACATCCTAGACAACAGGTAATGAGAGAGTGAACATATATGAGACAACAGGGACTGAGACAGTGGACATGTCTGAGATTACAGAGACTGAGACAGTCGACAAGTCTGAGACAACAGGGACTGAGACATTGGACATGTCTGAGACAACAGTGACTGAGACAGTGGACATGTCTGAAAATACAGGGACAGAGACAATGGACATGTCTGAATCAAGGCAAATGTCTGAGATATCAGGGTCTGAGACCATGGAAATGTCTGAGAAACCAGGGTCTGAGACAGTAGACATGTCTCAAAAAAGGATTGAGAAAATGGACATGTCTGAGACAGTAGGGACTAAGACAATGGACATGTCTGAGACAACAGGGACAGACACAGTAGAAATGTCTGAGACAACAGAGACTGAAACAGTTGACATGTCTGAGACAGTGGACATGTCCTGTCTGAGAAGACAGGGACTTAGACAGTGGACACATCTGAGACAACAGGGACTGAGACAGTTGACATATCTGAGACAGTGGACATGTCCTGTCTGTGAAGACAGGGACTTAGACTGTGGATACATCTGAGACAACAGCGAGTGAGACAGTGGAAACATCCCAGACAACAGGGACTGAGACAGAGGACATATCTGAGACAATAGATACTGAGACAGTGGACATGGCAGAGACAATAGGAATTGAGACAGCAGATAGGTCTGAGCAAACAGGCACTGAGACCGTGTACATGTCTGAGACAACAAGGACTGAGACAGTGGACATGTCTGAGACAACAGGACTGAGACCTTGGCCATGTCTGAGGCAACAGGAAATCAGACATTAGAAATGTGTGAGACTGCAGGGACTCAGACACTGGACATGTCTGAGACAGTGGACATGTCTCAAAAAACAGGGACTGAGACTTTGGACATGTCTGAGACAACAGGGACTGAGAAATTGGAAATGCCTAAGACAACAGAGACTGAGACAGTGGACATGTCTGAGACAACAGGGACTGACACTGTTGACATATCTGAGACAATGGGAACTGAGACCATGGACATGTCTGAGGCAACAGGGACTGAGACCATGGACAAGTGTGATATACCAGGGAATGAGACAGTGGACATGTCTGAGACCAAAGGGACTGAGACAGTGGACACGTCTGAGTCAACAGGGTTTGAGATCATGGACTTGTCTGAGACAGTGGACATGTCCTGTCTGTGAAGACAAGGACTTAGATAGTGGACGCAACTGAGACAACATGGAGTGAGAGAGTGGAAACATCAGTGACAACAGGGACTGAGACAGAGAACGTATTTGAGACAATAGGTACTGAGACAGTGGACATGGCATTGACAACAGGAATGGAGACAGCGGATATGTCTGAGCAAACAGGCACTGAGACCGTGGACATGTCTGAGAAAAGGACTGAGACAGTGGACACGTCTAAGTCAACAGGGTTTGAGATCATGGACATGTCTGAGAAAACAGGGACTGAGATGGTGGACATGGCTGAGACAACAGGGACTGAGACAGTGGACAACTATGATACAACAGTGAATGAGACAGTGGACATGTCTGAGATCAAAGGGAATGAGACAGTGGACACGTCTGAGTCAACAGGGATTGATATCATGGTTATGTCTGAGACAACAGGGACTGTGTCAGTGGACATGGCTGAGAAAACAGGCACTGAGACAGTGGACAAGTGGGAAACAACAGGGAATGAGACAGTGGACATGTCTGAAACAAAAAGGACTGAGACAGTGGACACGTCTGAAGGCAACAGGGTTTGAGACAGTGGACCTGTCTGAGACAATAGAGGCTGAGACAGTTGACATGTCTGAGCCAGTGGACAAGTCCTGTCTGAGGTGGCAGCTACTGAGACAGTGGACACATCTGAGACAACAGGGACGGAGACAGTGGGCACATCTGAGACAACCAGGAGTGAGACCGCGAACATATCTGAGAAAACAGGGACTGAGACAGTGGATAGTTCTGATAAAACAGGGAGTGACACAGTGGATATATCTGAAACAAAATGCACTGAAGCAGTGGACATGTCTGAGTCAACTGGGATTGAGACAATGGTCATGGCTGATACAATTGCGATTAAAAGCCTGTTCATCTCTGAGACAACAGAGACTGAGACAGGCCACATATATGAAACAACAGAGACTGAGATAGTAGATATATTTGAGACAAAAGGGACTGAGACAGTGGACATGTCTGACACAACAGGGACTGAGACAGTGGACATGTCTGAGAGAACAGGGTCTGAGACCATGGTCATATCTGAGACAACAGGGACTGAGACAGTGGACATGTGTGAAACAACTGGGACTGAAAATGGGATATGTCTGAGAAAACAGGGACTGAGACAGTGGAAACATTTGAGACAACAGTGTTTGAGACAGTGGACATGTCTGAGACAAAAAGTTTCGAGACAGTGGACATGTCTGGGACAACAGAGAGTGAGATTGTTGACATGTCTGATACAGTGGACATGTCCTATCTGAGAAGACAGGAATTTAGACTGTGGACACATCCTAGATGACATGTAATGAGACTGTGGACATATCTGAGACAACAGGGATTGAGATAGTGGACATGTCTGAGACAACAGGGACTGTAACAGTTTACATGTCTGATACAATAGGGACTAAGACAGTGGACATATCTGAGAAAACAGAGATTGAGGAAGTTGACATGTCTGAGAGATTGGACATGTCCTCTCTGAGAAGACAGGGACTTAGACACTGGACACATCTGAGACAACAGGGACTGAGACAGTGGACATGTCTAAGACAACTGGTACTGAGATCGTGGACATGTCTAAGACAATAAGGACTGATACTCTGGATATGTCTGAGACAACAGGAAATGAGACACTGCACATGTCCTGTCAGAGAAACATGGATTGAGACAGTGGATATGTTCTGAAAAAACAGGGACTGAGACATTGGACATGTCAGAGATAACAGGGACTGAAACCATGGACATGTCTGAGACAACAGGGACTGTGACATTGGACATTTCTGAGACAACAGGGACTGAGACAGATTACATGTCTGAGACAACAGGGACTGAGTGAGTGGACATATCTGAGACAATAGAGATTGAGACAGTTGACATGTCTGAGAGAGTGGACAAGTCCCCTCTGAGAAGACAGGGACTTAAACACTGGACACATCTGAGACAACAGGGACTGATACAGTGGACATGTCTGAGACAACAGGTACTGAGATCGTGGACATGTCTGAGACAACAGGGACTGACACTGAGGACATGTTTGAGACAACAGGAAATGAGACACTGCACATGTCTTGTCAGAGACAACAGGGATTGAGACAATGGATATGTTCAGAAAAAAACAGGGACAGAGACAGTGGACATATCTGAGATAAGAGGGAGTGAGACCATGGACATGTCTGAGACAACAGGGACTGTGACATTGGACATTTCTGAGACAACAGGGAGTGAGACAGTGGACATGTCTGAGACAACAGGATCTGAGACCATGGACATGTCTGAGACAACAGGGACTGAGACAGTGGACATGTGTGAAACAACTGGGATTGAGACACGGGATATGTCTGAGAAAACAGGGACTGAGACAGCGGAAACGTTTGAGACAACAGTGTTTGAGGTAGTGGACATGTTTGAGACAAAAATTTTCGTGACAGTGGACATTTATGGGACAACAGAGACTGAGAGTGTTGACATATCTGAGACAATGGACATGTCCTGTCTGAGAAGACAGGAACTTAGATTGTGGACACATCCTAAACAACACGTAATGGGACTGTGGACATATCTGAGACAACAGGGATTGAGACAGTGGACATGTCTGAGACAACAGGGACTGAAACAGTTTACATGTCTGAGACAACAGGGACAGAGACAGTGGACATATCTGAGACAACAGAGATTGAGACAGTTGACATGTCTGAGACAGTGGACATTTCCTGTCTGTGAAGACAGGGACTTAGACAGTGGACACATCTGAGACAACAGGGAGTGAGACAGTGGAAACATCAGAGACAACAGGGACTGAGACAGAGGACACATCTGAGACAATAGGTACTGAGACAGTGGACATGTCAGAGAAAATAGGAATTGAGACAGCGGATATGTCTGAGCAAACGGACACTGAGACCATGTACATGTCTGAGACAACAAGGACTGAGACAGTGGACATGTCTGAGAAAACAGGACTGAGACGTTGGACATGTCTGAAACAACAGGGAATCAGACATTAGAAATATCTGGGACTGCATGGACTCAGACACTGGACATGTCCGTGACAATGGACATGTCTCAAGAAACAGGGACTGAGACTTTGGACATGTCTGATACAACAGGGACTGAGAAATTGGAAATGCCTAAGACAAAAGGGACTGAGAATATGGACATATCTGAGACAACAGGGACTGACACTGTGGACATGTCTGAGACAATGGGAACTGAGACCTTGGACATGTCTGAGGAAACAGGGTCTGATACAGTGGACAAGTGTGATACACCAGGGAATGAGACAGTGGACATGTCTGAGACCAAAGGGACTGAGACAGTGGACACGTCTGAGTCAACAGATTTTGAGATCATGGACATGGCTGAGACATCAGTGACTGAGACAGTGGACATGTCTGAAACAAAAGGAACTGAGACAGTGGACACATCTGAGGCAACAGGGTTTGAGACAGTGGACCTGTCTGAGACAATAGAGGCTGAAACAGTTGACATGTCTGAGCCAGTGGACAAGTCCTGTCTGAGATGGCAGCGACTGAGACAGTGGACACATCTGAGACAACCAGTACTGAGACTGTGGACGTATCTGACAAATCAGGAACTGAGACACTGGACATGTCTGAGACAACAGAGACTGAGACATTGGACATATCTGAGATAACGGGGAAGCAGACAGTGGACATTTCTCAGACAACACGGAATGAGACAGTGGACATGTCTTTTCTGAGACAATAGGGATAGTGAAAGTGGATATGTTCTGAAATAACAGGGAGTGGGCCAGTGGACATGTCTGAAACAATAGGGACTGAGGCCACAGATATGTCTGAGACAATGGGGACTGAGACAGTGGACATGTCTGATACAACAGGGACTTAGACCATTGACATGTGTGCGATAACAGTGACTTAAACCATGGACATGTCTGAATAAATAGGAACAGAGGCAGTGGACATGTCTGAGACAACAGGGACTGTGACTTTGGACATTTCTGAGACAAAGTGGAGTGAGACAGTGGACATGTCAGAGAAGACAGACACTGAGACAGTTGACATCTCTGTGACAGTAGACATGTCCTGTCTGAGAAGACAGGAACTTAGACTGTGGACACATCCTAGACAACAGGGACTCAAATCTTGGACATGTCTGAGACAACAGGTACTGAGACAGTGTACATGTATGAGACAACAGGGACTGAGTTAGTGGACATGTCTGAGACAACACTGACTGAGACAGTGGACATGTCTGAGACATCAGGGACTTAGACTTTGGACATGTTTGACACAACAGGGACTGAGACACAGGATATGACAGAGAAACAGGGACTGAGACAGTGGACAAATTAGATACAACAGGGAATGAGACAGTGGACATATCGGAAATCAAAGGGCCTGAGACAGTGGACACATCTGAGTCAACAGGGATTGAGACAGTGGACATGGCTGAGACAACAGGGACTGAGACAGTGGACATGGCTGAGACAAAAGACACTGAGACAAGTTGGAAACAACAGGGAATGAGACAGTGGACATTTCTGAAACAAAAGGGACTGAGACAGTGGACAAATCTGGGGCAACAGGATTTGAGACAATGGACCTGTTTGAGACAATAGAGGCTGAGACAGTTG
Organism: Rhizomys pruinosus; assembly: GCA_009823505.1. Lineage (NCBI taxonomy): Eukaryota > Metazoa > Chordata > Mammalia > Rodentia > Spalacidae > Rhizomys > Rhizomys pruinosus. The sequence continues at coordinate 2,616,613 of VZQC01008386.1, forward strand.
ACATGTCTGAGCCAGTGGACAAGTCCTGTCTGATATGGCAGCGACTGAGACAGTGGACACATCTGAGACAACAGGCATTGAGACAGTGGACACATCTGAGACAACCAGGACTGAGACCATGGACATATCTGACAAAACAGGCACTGAGACTGTGGACATGTCTGAGACAACAGGGACTGAGAGAGTGGACATGTCTGAGACAACAGGGACTGAGAAGTTTTTTTTTATATCTGAGACAACAGGGAATCAGACAAATCAGGAAATGTTTTAGACTGCAGGGACTCAGACACTGGACATATCTGAGACAGCCGTGACTGAGACTTTGGACATGTCTGAGTAAACAGGGATTGAGAAATTGGAAATGCCTAAGACAACAGGGACTGAGACAGTGGACATGACTGAGACAACAGTTACTGTGACCGTGGACATGCCTGAGACAATAGGGACTGACACTGTGGAGAGGTCTGAGACAATGGGAACTGAGACATGAACATGTCTGAGACAACACGGACTGAGACAGTAGACAGGTCTGAGACAAAAGGGACTGAGATAGTGGACATGTCTGTGACAACACTAAGAATGTGGACATGGCTGAGACAACAGGGACTGAGTCAGTGGACATGTCTGATACAACAGGGACTGAGACAGTGGACATATCTGAGACAACAGGGTCTGAGACCATTTACATATCTGAGACAACAGGGACTGAGACAGTGGACATGTGTGAAACAAATGGGACTGATACACGGGATATGTCTGATACAACAGGGAGTGAGACAGTGGACACGTATGAGACAACAGTGTTTGAGACATTGGACATGTCTGAGACAAAAAGTTTTGACACAGCAGACATGTCTGAGACAACAGAGACTGACAGTGTTGACATGTCTGAGAGAGTGGACATGTCCTGTCTGAGAAGAAAGGAACTTAGTCTGTGGACATATCCTAGACAACAGTAATGAGAGAGTGGACATATATGAGACAACAGGGACTGAGACATTGGACATGTCTGAAACAACAGGGCAGAGACAATGGACATGTCTGAGACAACACAGATGTCTGAGATAACAGGGTTTGAGACCATGGAAATGTCTGAGAAACCAGGGAAGTCATGTCTCAAACAACAGGGATTGAGAAATTCGACATGTCCGAGACAGCAGGGAGTGAGACAATGGACATATCTGAGACAACAGGGACTGAAACAGTGGACATGTCTGAGACAACAGAGACTGAGAGAGTTGACATGTCTGAGAAAGTGGACATGTCCTGTCTGAGAATACAGGGACTTAGACAGTGGACACACCTGACAAAATAGGGACTGAGACATTAGACACATCAGAGACAAGCGGGACTGAGACAGTGGACATGTCTGAGGCAACAGAGCCTGAGACAGTTGACATTTCTGAGACATTGGACATGTACTGTCTGAGAAGACAGGGACTTAGACAGTGGACACATCTGAGACAAAAGTGACTGACACAGTGCACACATCAGAGACAACAAGGACTGAGACAGTGGACATATCTGAGACAATAGGGAGTGAGACAATGGACATGTTTGAGACAACAGGGATTGAGACAGTGGATATGTCTGAGCCAACAGGCACTGAGACCATGGACATTCTGAGTCAACAGATACTGAGACAGTGCATATGTCTGAAACAACACAGATGTCTGAGACAACAGGGTCTGAGACCATGGAAATATCTGAGAAACCAGGGACTGAGACAGTGGTCATGTCTCAATAAACAGGTACTCATAAACTGGACTTTTCTGAGACAGCAGGGACTGAGACATTGGTCACGTCTGAGACAACAGGATTCAAGACAGTGGCCATGTCTGAGACAACAGAGACTGAGACAGTTGACATGTCTGAGACAGTGGACATATACTGTGTGTGAAGACAGGGACATAGATAGTGGACGCATCTGAGACAACAGGGAGTGAGACAGAGGAAACATCAGAGACAACAGGAAATGAGACAGAGGACATATCTGAGGCAATAGGAACTGAGATATTGGACATGGCAGAGACAACAGGAATGGAGACAGCGGATATGTCTGAGCAAACAGGCACTGAGACCGTGTACATGTCTGAGACAAGGACTGAGACAGGGGTCATGTCTGAGAAAACAGGACTGAGACCTTGGACATGTCTGAGACAACAGGGTATCAGACATTGGAAATGTTTGAGACTGCGGGGACTCAGATACTGGACATGTCTGAGACAATGCACATGTCTCAAAAAACAGGGACTGAGACTTTGGACATGTCTGAGACAACAGGGACTGATAAATTGGAAATGCCTAAGACAACAGGGACTGAGACAGTGTACATGTCTGAGACAACAGGGACTGACACTGTGGACATGTATGAGACAATGGGAACTGAGACCTTGGACATGTTTGAGACAACAGGGACTGAGACAGTGGACAAATGTGATAAACCAGGGAATGAGACAGTGGACATCTCTGAGACCAAAAGGTCTGAGACTATGGTCACGTCTGAGTCAACAGGGTTTCAGATCATGGACATGTCTGAGACAACAGGGACTGAGATAGTGAACAAGTGTTATACAACAGTGAATGAGACAGTGGACATGTCTGAGATCAAAGGGACTGAGACAGTGGACACGTCTGAGTCAAGAGGCATTGACATCATGGATATGTCTGAGACAACAGGGACTGTGACAATGCATATGGCTGAGAAAACATGCACTGAGACAGTGGACAAGTGGGAAACAACAGGGAATGAGACAGTGCACATGTCTGAAACAAAAGGGACTGAGACACTGGACACATCTGAGGCAACAGAGTTTGAGACAGTGGACCTGTCTGAGACAATAGAGGCTGAGAGAATTGACATGTCTGAGCCAGTGGACAAGTCCTGTCTGAGGTGGCAGCGACTGAGACAGTGGACACATCTGAGACAACAGGGACTAAGACAGTGTACACATCTGAGGCAACCAGGACTGAGACCGTGGACATATCTGAAAAAACAGGGAATGAGACAGTGGATAGGTCTGAGACAACAGGGATTGACACAGTGGATATGTCTGAAACAACATACACTGAAACATTGGACATATCTGAGACAACTGGGATTGAGACAATGGACATGTTTGATACAACTGCGATTAAAAGCCTGTTCATGTCTTAGACAACAGGGACTGAGATAGGCCACATATCTGAAACAACAGAGACTGAGATAGTAGATATATCTGAGACAACAGGGACTGAGACAGTGGACATGTCTGACACAACAGGGACTGACACTGTGGACAAGTCTGAGACAACAGGAAATGAGACACTGCACATGTCTTGTCAGAGACAACAGGGATTGAGACAGTGGATATCTTCTAAAAAACAGGGACTGATACAGTGGACATGTCAGATATAACAGGGACTGAGACCATGGACATGTCTGAGACAACAGGGACTATGACATTGGACATATCTGAGACAACAGGTAGTGAGACATTGGACATGTGTGAGACAACAGGGAATCAGACATTGGAAATATGTGAGACTGCAGGGAATCAGACACTGGACATATCAGAAAGAACAGGGCCTGAGACAGTGGACATGTCTGAGACAACAGGAACTTTGACAGTAGACATATCTGAGACAATAGTGACTGAGACAGTGGACATGTTTGAGAGAACAGTGATTGAGACAGTAGATATGTCTGAGCCAAAAGGCACTCAGATAGTGGAGATGTCTGAGAAAACAGAGATGGAAACCTTGGACATGACTGAAACAACAGGAACATAGACTGGACATGTCTGACACAAGAGGGACTGTGACATTGGACATTTCTGAGACAACCGGGACTGAGACTGTGGACATGTCTGTGACAACACGGACTGGGATAGTGGACATATCTGTGCCACCTGGACTGAGACAGTAGATGAATATAATACAACAGGTACTGAGACAGTGGATATGTCTGAGGCAACATGGAGTGGGACAGTGGACATGTATGGGACATCAGGGAATGAGACCATGGACATGTCTGAGACAACAGGGACTGTGACAGTGGACATGTCTGAGACAACAAGGATTGAGGCAGTGGACATGTGTGAGACAACAGGGACTGAGACAGTGGACAGGTCTCAAACAACAGGGATGGAGACAGTGGACATGTCTGCGACAACAGGTACTGAGACAGTGGACATGTCTCAGACAACAGGGACTGAGACAGTGGACATAATTTAAACAACAGGGACAGAGTCAGTGGACATATATGAGACAACACAATGTCTGAGACAACAGGTTCTGAGACCATGGAAATTTCTGAGGAACCAGTACTGAGACAATGGACATGTCTGAACAAACAGGGGCTGAAAAATTGGACATGTCTGAGACAGCAGCGACTGAGACAATGGACATGTCTGAGACGACAGGGACTGAGAGAGTGGACATGTCTGAGAAAACAAGGACTGAGACTGGATATGTTTGAGACAACAGGGACTGAGACAATGGACGTGTCTGAGACAAAAGGTCCTTAGACCATGGACCTTTCTGAGATAACAGGGACTGACACTGTGGACATGTCTGAGGCAATGGGAAATGAGATGGCGGACATGTCTGAGAAAAAAGGGACTGGGACAGTTGACATGTCTGCAAAAAGAGGGACTGAAATAGTGGACATGTCTGAGACAATACTGACTGAGAAAGTGGACATGTCTGAGACATCAGGGACTTAGACATTGGACATGTCTGACACAACAGGGACTGAGACCCGGGACATGCCTGAGACAACAGGGACTGAGACAGTGAATAAATGTGATACAACAGGGAATGAGACAGTGGACATGTCCGAGAAAAAAGGGACTGAGAAGTAGACATGTCTGGGACAATAAGGACTGATACAGTGGACATGTCTGAGACAACCGGGTCTGAGACCATGGACATGTCTGAGACAACAGGGACTGAGACAGTGGACATGTGTGAAACAACTGGGACTGAGACAGTGGACATGTCTGAGACAACAGGGACTGACAAAGTGGATGTGTCTGAAACAACATGGACTGAGACAGTGGACATGTCTGAGACAACAGATTCTGTGACCATGGACATGTCTGAGACAACAGGGACTGAGACTGGATATGTATGTGACAACAGGAACTTGGACAGTGGACACATCTGTAACAACCAGGAAAGCTACAGTGGACATATCTGAGACAACAGGGACTGAGAGAGTGGACATGCTTGAAACAAAAGGGACTGAGACATTGTACATGTCTGTGACAACAAGGACTGGGACAGTGCACACATATGAGCCACCTGGACAGAGACAGTAGACGTTTATAAGACAACAGGGACTGAGACAGTGGACATGTCTGAGACAGTGGACATGTCATGTCTGAGACAACAGAGCGACTGAGATGTTGGACATGTCTGAGTCAAAAGAGAGTGAGAAACTGGACATGTCTGGGAGAACAGGGACTGACACAGTGCATATATCTGAAACAACTGGGACCGAGACAGTGGACATGTCTGAGACAAAAGGTACTGAGACAGTGGACAAGTCTGAGAAAACAGGGAATGATGCTATGCACATATCTGAGACAATGGGAACTGAGAACTTGGACATGTCTGAGACATGTGGGACTGAGTCAGTGGACATGTCTCAGACAACAGTGACTGAGATAGTGGACATTTCTGAGACAACACTGACTGAGAGAGTGGACATGTCTGTGACAACAGGGACTTAGACATTGGACATGTCTGATGCAACAGGAACTGACACAGTGGATATGTCTGAAACAACGGGGACTGAGACACTGGACATGTCTGAGTCAACAGGGAATGAGAAAGTGGATATGTCTGGGACAACAGGGACTGACACAGTGGAAATGTCTGAAACAACAGGGACTGAGACACTGGACATGTCTGAGACAACAGGGACTGAGACATTGGACATGTCTGAGACAACACTGACTGAGACAGTGGACATGTCTGAGACAACAGGGACTCAGACATTGGACATGTTTGACAAAACAGGGACTGAGACCCGGGACATGCGTGAGACAACAGGGACTGAGACAGTGAATAAAAGTGACACAACAGGGAATGAGACAATGGACATGTCTGAGACCAAAGGGACTGAGAAAGTAGACATGTCTAGTACAACAGTGACTGACACAGTGGAAATGTCTGAAACAACAGGGACTGAGACACGGGACATGTCTGAGAAATCGAGGACTGAGACAGAGGACATATCTGATACAAAAGGTACTGAGACCATTGACATGTCTGAGACAAAAGGGACTGACACTGTGGACATATCTGAGACAATGGGAACTGAGACCTTGGACATGTCTGAGACAACAGGGACTGAGGCAGCAGACATGTCTGAGACAACAGCGACTGAGACATTGGACATGTCTGAGACAACAGGGAATGAGGCCACGTACATGTCTGAGACAGCAAGGACTGATACAGTGGACATGTCTGAGACAACCGGGACTTGGACTGTTTACATGTCTCAGATAACAGGGACTGAGACCGTGGTCATTTCTGAGCCAACAGGAGCACAGACAGTGGACATTTCTGAGAAAACAGAGACTGTGATATTGGACATTTCTTGGAGAGCGGAGAATGAGATATTGGACATGTCTAAGACAACAGGGACTGAGACAGTGGACATGTCATTTCTGAGACAACAGTGCCTGATACAGTGGACATGCTGAAGACAATAGGGACTGACACAGTGGACATGTCTGATACAACTGCGACTAAGTGCATGTTCATGACAGAGAATACGGGGACTGAGACAGTGGATATGTCAGAGACACAAGTCTGAGAAAACAGGGTCTGAGAACATGGACATGTATGAGGCAACAGGTACTGAGACAGTGGAAATGTGTGAAACAACAGGGAATGAGACTGTGGACATATCTTAGACAACAGGGACTGAGACCTTGGACATATCTGAGACAACAGGGACTGAGAAAGTGAACACATCTGAGACAAACTGGACTGAGACAGTGGATATGTCTGAGAAATCACGGACTTGGACAGTGGAAACATCTGAGGCAACCGGGACTGATACAATGGACATATCTGGGAAAATAGGGACTGAGACAATGGACATGCCTGAGACAACAGGGACTGTGACAGTGGACTTGTCTGAGTCAACAGGGACTGAGAAATTGGACATGTCTGTGACAACAGGGACTAACACAGTGGATATGTCTGAAAAAACAGGGACTGAGACACTGGACATATCTGAGGCAACAGGGACTAAGACAGTGGGCATATGTGAGACAACAGGAACTGAGACAGTGGGCATGTCTGACACAAAAGGTACTGAGACCTTGGACACGTCTGAGACAACCGGGAATGACACTGTGCACATGTCTGAGACGATGGGAACTGAGATCTTGGACATGTCTGAGAAAACACTGATTGAGACAGTGGACATGTCTGTTACAACAGTGACTTTGACATTGGAAAATGTTTGAAACAACAGGGACTGAGACACGGGACATGTCTGAGACAACAGGAACTGAGACAGTGGACAAATGTGATACAACAGGGAATTAGACAGTGGACATGTCTGAAACAACATGGACTGAGACAATGGACATGTCTGTGACAACACGGACTGGGACAGTGGACAAATCTGAGCCACCTGGACTGAGACAGTAGACATATATAAGACAACAGGGACTGAGACAGTGGACCTGTCTGAGGCAGTGGACATGTCATGTCTGAGACAACAGGGACTGAGACATTGGACATGTCTGAGTCAACAGGGACTGAGAAAGTGGACATGTCTGTTACAACAGGGACTGAGAAAGTGGACATGTCTGTTACAACAGGGAATAACACAGTTGATATGTCTGAAACATCAGGGACTGAGACAGTGGACATGTCTGAGACAACAGGGACTGAGAGAGTGGACATACCTGAGAGAACAGGGACTGAAACAGTGGACATGTCTAAGACAACAGGGACTGACACAGTGGACATGTCTGAGACAACAGGGACTGACACAATGGAGGTGTCAGAAACAACATGGACTGAGACAGTGGACATGTCTGAGACAACAAATTCTGAGACCATGGGCATGTCTGAGACAACAGGAACTGAGACAGTGGACATGTCTGAGACAACAGGGACTGACAAAATGGATGTGTCTGAAACAACATGGACTGAGACAGTGGACATGTCTGAGACAACAGAGTCTGTGACCATGGACATGTCTGAGACAACAGGGACTGAGACTGGATATGTATGTGACAACAGGAACTTGGACAGTGGACACATCTGTAACAACCAGGACAGCTACAGTGGACCTGTCTGAGACAACAGGGACTGAGAGAGTGGACATGCTTGAAACAAAAGGGACTTAGACATTGTACATGTCTGTGACAACAAGGACTGGGACAGTGCACACATATGATCCACCTGGACAGAGACAGTAGACGTTTATAAGACAACAGGGACTGAGACAGTGGACATGTCTGAGAAAGTGGACATGTCATGTCTGAGACAACAGAGCGACTGAGATGTTGGACATGTCTGAGACAACAGAGAGTGAGAAACTGGACATGTCTGGGAGAACAGGGACTGACACAGTGGATATGTCTGAAACAACTGGGACTGAGACAGTGGACATGTCTGAGACAAAAGGTACTGAGACAGTGGACAAGTCTGAGACAACAGGGAATGACGCTGTGCACATATCTGAGACAATGGAAACTGAGAACTTGGACATGTCTGAGAAATGTGGGACTGAGTCAGTGGACATGTCTCAGACAACAGTGACTGAGATAGTGGACATTTCTGAGACAACACTGACTGAGACACTGGACATGTCAGAGACAACACAGTCTGAGACAGTGGACATGTCTGATACAAAAAGTACTGACACCATTGACATGTCTGAGACAACAGGGACTGAAACTGTAGACATATTTGAGGCAATGGGAAATGAGACGGTGGACATGCCTGAGAAAAAAGGGACTGAGAGAGTTGACATGTATGAGACAACAAAGACTGAGATAGTGGACATGTCTGAGACAACACTGACTGAGACAGTGGACATGTCTGAGACAACAGGGACTTAGATATTGTACATGTCTGACACAACAGGGACTGAGACCCGGGACATGCCTGAGACAACAGGGACTGAGACAGTGAATAAATGTGATACAACAGGGAATGAGACAGTGGACATGTCTGAGACCAAAGGGACTGAGAAGTTGACATGTCTGGGACAATAAGGACTGATACAGTGGACATGTCTGAGACCGGTCTGAGACCATGGACATGTCTGAGACAACAGGGACTGAGACAGTGGACATGTGTGAAACAACTGGGACTGAGACAGTGGGCATGTCTGAGACAACAGAGACTGAGACAGTTGACATGTCTGAGACAGTGGACAGGTCCTCTCTGAGAAGACAGGTACATAGACTGTGGACACATCCCAGACAACAGGGATTGAGAGAGTGGACATATCTGAGACAACAGGTACTGAGACAGTGGACATGTCTGAGACAACAGAGACTGAGACAGTGGATATGTTTGAGACAACAGGGTCTTGGAGAGTTGACACTTCTGAAACAAGCAGGATTGACAGTGGACATATCTGAGACAGCAGGGACTGACACAGTGGACATGTCTGAGACAACAGGGACTGAGACAGTGTATATGTTTGAAACAACAGGGACTTGGAGTGTTGACACATCTGAAACAACCGGGATGGAGACTGTGGACATATCTGAGACAACAGGGACAGCCACAGTGGACATGTCTGAGACAACAGGGACTGACATAGTCTATGTGTCTGAAACAACATGGACTGAGACAGTGGACATGTCTGAGACAACAGGGACTGAGACTGGATATGTTTGAGACAGCAGGGACTTGGAGAGTCGACATATCTGAAGCAACTGGGACTGCTACAGTGGACATACCTGAGACAACAGGGACTGAGACCGTGGACATGCCTGAAACAAAAGGGATTGAGACCGTTTTCATGTCTGTGACAACACGGACTGGAACAGTGCACACATCTGAGCCACATGGACAGAGACTGTAGACGTTTATAAGACAACTGGGACTGAGACAGTGGACATGTCTGAGACAGTGGACATGTCATGTCTGAGACAACAGGGTCTGAGATGTTGGACATGTCTGAGACAACAGAGAGTGAGAAAGTGGACATGTCTGGGGCAAGAGGGACTGACACAGTGGATATGTCTGAAACAACTGGGACTGAGACTGTCGACATATCTGAGACAACAGGGACTGAGACAGTGGACATATCTTAGACAACAGGGACTGACACAGTGGACATATCTGAGACAACAGGGACTGACACAGTGGACATGTCTGAGACAAAAGGTACTGAGACCATGTACAAGTCTGAGACAACAGGGATTGACACTGTGCACATATCTGAGACAATGGGAACTGAGATCTTGGACATGTCTGAGACAAGAGGGACTGAGACAGTGGACATGTCTCAGACAAAAATGACTGAGATAGTGGACATGTCTGAGACAACACTGACTGAGACAGTGGACATGTCTGTGACAATAGGGACTCAGACATTGGACATGTCTGACACAACAGGAACTGACACAGTGGATATGTCTGAAACAAAAGGGACTGAGACACTGGACATGTCTGAGTCAACAGGGAATGAGAAAGTGGACATGTCTGGGACAACAGGGACTGACACAGTGGAAATGTCTGAAACAACAGGGCCTGAGACAGTGGACATGTCTGAGACAACAGTGACTGATACCGTGGACATGTCTGATACAAAAAGTACTGAGACCATTGACATGTCTGAGACAACAGGGACTGACACTATAGACATGTCTGAGGCAAGGGGAAATGAAACATTGGACATGTCTGAGAAAAAAGGGACTGAGAGAGTTGACATGTCTGAGACAACAGAAACTGAGATAGTGGACATGTCTGAGACAACACTGACTGAGACAGTGGACATTTCTGAGAAAACAGGGACTTAGACGTTGGACATGTCTGACACAACAGGGACTGAGACCCGGGACATGACTGAGACAACAGCGAATGAGACAGTGAATAAATGTCACACAACAGGGAATGAGACAGTGGACATGTCTGAGACCAAAGGGACTGAGAAAGTAGACATGTCTGGTACAACAGGGACTGACACAGTGGAAATGTCTGAAACAATAGGGACTGAGACACGGGACATGTCTGAGAAAACAAGGACTGAGACAGTGGACATGTCTGATACAAAAGGTACTGAGATCATTGACATGTCTGATACAACAGGGACTGACACTGTGGAAATGTCTGAGACAATGGAAACTGAGTCCTTGGACATGTCTGAGACAACAGGGACTGAGGCAGCAGACATGTCTGAGACAACAGCGACTGAGACATTGGACATGTCTGAGACAATGGGAACTGAGACCATGGACATGTCTGAGATGACAGGGACTGAGGCAGCAGACATGTCTGAGACAACAGCGACTGAGACATTGGGCATGTCTGAGACACGAGGGATTGAGGCCACGTACATGTCTGAGACAGCAAGGACTGATACACAGTGGACATGTCTGAGACAACCGGGATTTAGACTGTTGACATGTCTCAGATAACAGGGATGGAGATCATGGACATGTCTGAGCCAACAGAAACAGAGACAGTGGACATTTCTGAGAAAACAGAGACTGTGATATTGGACATTTCTGGGACAGCAGGGAGTGAGACATTGAACATGTCTAAGACAACAGGGACTGAGACAGTGGACATGTCATTACTGAGACAACAGTGACTGATACAGTGGACATGCCGAAGACAATAGGGACTGACACAGTGGGCATGTCTGAGCAAAGAGGGGCTGAGAAAGTGGACATGTCAGAGATAACAATGTCTCTGGCAGTGGACATGTCTGACACAACTGCAACTAAGTGCGTGTTCATGACTGAGAATATGTGGACTGAGACAGTGGACATGTCAGAGACACACACATTTCTGAGAAAACAGGGTCTGAGAATATGGACTTATCTGAGGCAACAGGTACTGAGACAGTGGATATGTGTGAAACAACAGGGAATGAGACTGGGGACATGTCTGAGACAACAGTGACTGAGACCTTGGATATTTCTGAGACAACAGGGATTGAGAAAGTGGACACATCTGAGACAACCTGGATTGAGACAGTGGATGTGTCTGAGAAATCACGGAATTGGACATTGGAAACATCTGAGGCAACCAGGACTGATACAATGGACATATCTGGGAAAATAGGGACTGAGACAATGGACATGTCTGAGACAACAGGGACTGTGACAGTGGACATGCCTGAGTCAACAGGGACTGAGAAAGTGGACATGTCTGTGACAACAGGGACTAACACAGTGGATATGTCTGAAACAACAGGGACTGAGACAGTGGACATATCTGAGACAACAGGGACTGAGACAGTGGGCCTGTCTGACACAAAAGGTATTGAGACATTGGACAAGTCTGAGACAACAGGGACTGAGACAGTGGACATATCTGAGACAACAGGGACTGAGACAGTGGGCATGTCTGACACAAAAAGTACTGAGACATTGGACAAGTCTGAGACAACAGGGACTGACACTGTGCACATGTCTGAGACAATGGGAACTGAGACCTTGGACATGTCTGAGACAACAGGGTCTGAGACAGTGGACATGTCTGAGACAACAGGGACTGAGACAGTGGACATGTCTCAGACAACAGGGACTGAGATAGTGGACCTGTCTGAGACAACACTGAGACAATTGACATGTCTGAGACAGCAGGGACTTAGACATTGGACATGTCTGTCACAACAGGGTCTGAGACACGGGACATGCCTGAGACAACAGGGATTGAGACAGTGGACATATGTGATACAACAAAGAATGAGACAGTGGACATGTCTGAGACCAAAGGGACTGAGACAGTGGACACGTCTGAGTCAACAGGGTTTGAGATCATCGACATGTCTGAGACAACAGTGACTGAGAGAGAGGACATGGCTGAGGACAACAGGAACTGAGAGAGTGGACAAGTGGGATAAAACAGGGAATGAGATAGTGGACATGTCTGAGACAAAAGGGATTGAGACAGTGGACATATCTGTGTCAACAGTGTTCGAGACAATGGACCTTGCTGAGACAATAGAGGCTGAGACAGTTGAAATGTCTGAGCCAGTTAACAAGTCCTGCCTGAGATGACACCGACTGAAATATTGTACACACCTGAGATGACGGGGACTGAGACAGCATACATATCTGAGACAACAAGGAATGAGACAGGGGACATATCTAAGACAACAGGGACTGAGACAGTGAACATGTCTGAGACAACAGTGACTGACACAGGGGATATGTCTGAAACAACAGGGACTGAGACTGTGGACATGTCTGATACAACTGTGATTAAGTGCGTGTTCATGTCTGACACAACGGGGACTGAGACAATGGACATGTCTGAGACAACAGGGATTCAGACAGTGGACATGTCTGAGACAACAGGGTCTGAGACCATGGACATGTCTGAGACAACAGGGACTGAGACATCGGACATGTGTGAAACCTCTTGGACTGAGAGAGTGGACGTGTCTGAGACAACTGAGACTGAGACAGTTGACATGTCTGAGACAGTGAACAGATTCTGTCTGAGAAGACAGGAACTTAGACTGTGGATGCATCCTAGACAACAGGGACTGAGACAGAGGACATGTCTGAGAAAACAGGGACTGAGACATTGAACATATCTGAGACAACAGGGACTGAGACAGTGGATATGTTTGACACAACAGGGAATTGGAAAGTGGACACTTCTGAAACAACCGGGACTGAGACAGGGGACATATATGAGAGAACAGTGTCTGAGACAGTGGACATGTCTGAAACAACATGGACTGAGACAATGGACATGTCTGTGACAACACGGACTGGGACTGTGGACACATCTGAGCTACCTGGACTGAGACAGTAGACATATATAAGACAACAGGGACTGAGACAGTGGACCTGTCTGAGGCAGTGGACATGTCATGTCTGAGACAACAGGGACTGAGACATTGGACATGTTGAGTCAACAGGGACTGAGAAATTGGACATGTCTGTTACAACAGGGAAAAACACAGTATATATGTCTGAAATATCAGGGACAGACGGTGGACATGTCTGAGACAACAGGGACTGAGAGAGTGGACATATCTGACAGAACAAGACTGACACAGTGGACATGTGTGAGACAACAGGGACTGAGACAGGATATGTTTGAGACAACAGGGACTTGGACAGAGGACACGTCTGAAACAACTGGGATTGCTACAGTGGACATATCTGAGACAACAGGGAATGAGAAAGGTGGACATGCCTGAAACAAAAGGGAATGAGACAGTGTACATCTCTGTGACAACACGGACTGGGACAGTGCACACATCTGAGCCACCTGGACAGAGACAGTAGACGTTTATACGACAACAGGGACTGAGACAGTGGACATGTCTGAGACAGTGGACATGTCATGTCTGAGACAACAGAAAGTGAGAAAGTGGACATGTCTGGGACAAGAGGGACTGACACAGTGGATATGTCTGAAACAACTGTGACTGAGACAGTGGACATGAGTGCGACAACAGGGATTGAGACAGTGGACATGTGTGAGACAACAGAAACTGAGACAGTTTATATGTCTGAGACATTGGACATGGACTGTCTGAGAAGAAAGGGACTTAGACAGTGGACACATCTGAGACAACAGTGATTGAAACAGTGGACACATCTGAGACAACCGGGACTGAGACAGTGGACATATCTGAGAAAAAAGAAACTGAGACAGTGTACATGTCAGAGACAGCAGGAAATGAGACAGTGGACATGTCTGAGACAACAGGGACTGAGTCACTGGACATGCCTGAAAAAACAGGGACAGAGACAGTGGACATATCTGAGAAAACAGGGAATGAGACAGTGGATATGTCTGAGACAGTGGACATGTCTGAGACAAAAGGAACTGAGACAGTGGACATGGCTGTGTCTACAGGGTATGAGATCATGGACATCTCTGAGAAAACAGGGACTGAGACAGTGGACATGGCTGAGACAATAGGCACTGAGACGGTGGACGAGTGTGAAACAACAGGGAATGAGATAGTGGACATGTCTGAGTAAAAAGGGACTGAGACAGTGGACACATCTGAGTCAACAGGGTTCGAGACAGTGGACCTGTCTGGGACAATAGAGGATGAGACAGTTGACATTTCTTAGCCAGCGGACAAGTCCTTTCTGAGATGGCAGTAAATGAGTGAGTGGACACATATACGAAAACACGGACTGAGACAGTGGACACATCTGAGACAACCAGGACTGAGAGCGTGGACATATCTGAGACAACAGGGACAGAGACAGTAGACATGTCTCTGATAACACGGACTGGGATCATGGACAAATCTGAGCTGCCTGGATTGAGACAGAGGACATATATAAGACAACAGGGTCTGAGACAGTGGACATGTCGGAGGCAACAGGGACTGAGACAGTGGACATGTCTGATACAACTTCGACTAAGAGCGTGTTCATCTCTGAGACAACGGGGACTGAGACAGGCCACATGTCTGAAACAACAGGGACTGAGACAGTGTACATGTCTGAGACAGCAGGGAATGAGACAGTGGACATGTCTGAGACAACAGGGACTGAGTCAGTGGACATGCCTGAAAAAACAGGGACAGAGACAGTGGACATATCTGAGAAAACAGGGAATGAGACAGTGGAGATGTCTGAGACAAAAGTAACTGAGACAGTGGACATGGCTGTGTCAACACGGTATGAGATCATGGACATCTCTGAGAAAACAGGGACTGAGACAGTGGACATGGCTGAGACAACAGGCACTGAGACAGTGGACGAGTGTGAAACAACAGGGAATGAGACAGTGGACATGTCTGAGAAAAAAGGGACTGAGACAGTGGACAAATCTGCGTCAACAGGGTTTGAGACAGTGGACCTGTCTGAGACAATAGAGGATGAGACAGTTGACATGTCTTAGCCAGTGAACAAGTCCTTTCTGAGATGGCAGTAAATGAGACAGTGGACACATCTGCAAAAACACGGACTGAGACAGTGGACACATCTGAAACAACCAGGACTGAGAGCGTGGACATATCTGAGACAACAGGGACAGAGACTGTAGACATGTCTCTGATAACACGGACTGGGATCGTGGACAAATCTGAGCCACCTGGACTGAGACAGAGGACGTATATAAGACAGCAGGGTCTGAGACAGTGGACATGTCGGAGGCAACAGGGACTGAGACAGTGGACATGTCTGATACAACTTCGACTAAGAGCGTGTTCATCTCTGAGACAACGGGGACTGAGACAGGCCACATGTCTGAAACAACAGGGACTGAGACAGTGGACATGTCTGAGAAAGCAGGGAATGAGACAGTGGACATGTCTGAGACAACAGGGACTGAGTCAATGGACATGCCTGAAAAAACAGGGACAGAGATAGTGGACATATCTGAGAAAACAGGGAATGAGACAGTATACATGTCTGAGACAAAAGTAACTGAGACAGTGGACATGGCTGTGTCAAAAGGGTATGAGATCATGGACATCTCTGAGAAAACAGGGACTGAGACAGTGCACATGGCTGAGACAACAGTGACTGACACAGGGGATATGTCTGAAACAATAGGGACTGAGACTGTGGACATGTCTGATACAACTGTGATTAAGTGCGTGTTCTTGTCTGACACAACGGGGACTGAGACACTGGACATGTCTGAGACAACAGGGAGTGAGAAAGTGGACATGTCTGGGACAACAGGGACAGTGGAAACATGTGAGTCAACTGGGACTGATACAATGGACATATCTGAGACAATAGGGACTGAGACAATGGACATTTCTGAGACAGCAGGGACTGAGACAGTGGACATGTCTGTTACAACAGGGAATTACACAATGGATATGTCTGAAACATCAGGGAATGAGACAGTGGACATGTCTGAGAAAACAGGGACTGAGACTGGATATGTTTGAGACAACAGTGACTGAGACAATGGACGTGTCTGAGACAAAAGGCCCTTAGACCATGTACATTTCTGAGATAACAGGGACTGATACTGTGGACATGTCTGAGGCAATGGGAACTGAGACGTTGGACATGTCTGAGAAAACAGGGACTGGGACAGCTGACATGTCTGCAAAAACAGGGACTGAAATAGTGGACATGTCTGAGACAACACTGACTGAGAGAGTGGACATGTCTGAGACACCAGGGACTTAGACATTGGACATGTCTGACAACAGGTACTGAGACCCGGGACATGCCTGAGACAACAGGGACTGAGACAGTGAATAGATGTGATACAACAGGGAATGAGACAGTGGGCATGTCTGAGACCAAAGGGACTGAGAAACTAGACATGTCTGGGACAATAAGGACTGATACAGTGGACATGTCTGAGACAACTGGGTTGAGACCATGGACATGTCTGAGACAACAGGGACTGAGACAGTGGACATGTCTGAAAAAACAGGGACTGAGACAATGAACATATCTGTGACAACAC
Source organism: Rhizomys pruinosus (assembly GCA_009823505.1). Classification (NCBI taxonomy): domain Eukaryota; kingdom Metazoa; phylum Chordata; class Mammalia; order Rodentia; family Spalacidae; genus Rhizomys; species Rhizomys pruinosus. Next base: position 2,634,184 of record VZQC01008386.1, read on the forward strand.
GGACTGGGACAGTGGACACATCTGAGCCACCAGGACTGATACAGTAGACGAATATAAGACAACAGGGACTGAGAGAGTGGACATGTCTCAGCCAGTGGACGTTTCATGTCTGAAACAACATGGACAGAGACATTGGACATGTCTGAGTCAACAGGGACTGAGAGAGTGCACATGTCTGGGACAACAGGGACTAAGTCTGTGGACATGTCTGAGAAAAGAAGGAATGACATTGGACATATCTGAGGTAACGGGGACTCAGACAGTGGACATGTGTGAGACAACAGGGAATCAGACAGTGGACATGTCTTGTCTGAGACAACAGGGATTGAGAAAATGGATATGTTCTGAAAAAGCAGGGATTGAGACAGTGGACATATCTGAGACAACAGGATGTAGACATGTCTGAGACCACAGGGAATGAGACAGTCGAGATGTCTGAGACAACAGGGATTGAGAAAGTGGATATGTGGTGAAACAACAGGGACTGGGACAAAGGACATGCCTGAAACAACAAGGACTGAGGCCGGAGACATGTCTGAGGCAACAGGGACGGAGGACGCAGACATGTCTGAGACTACAGAGAATTAGACAGTGGAGATGTCTGAGACAACAAGGACTTAGACCGTGGACATGTCTGAGAAAACAGTGACTGAAACCGTGGACATGTCTGAAACAAGAGATACAGAGACAGTGGACATGTCTGAGACAACAGGGACTGTGACATTGTACAATTCGGAGACAAGGGGAGTGAGAAACTGGACATGTCAGAGACAACCGACACTGAGACAGTTGACATATCTGAGAATGTAGACATGACCTTTCTGAGAAGAAAGGAACTTAGACCGTGGACACATACTAGAAACAGGTACTTTGACAGTGGACATATCGAGACAACATGGACTGAAACAGTGGACATATCTGAGACAACAGGGACTGATACATTGGACATGTTTGAGACAGGAAGTACTTTTACAGTGGACATGTCTGAAAAAACCGGGACTGAGACAGTGGACATATCTGAGACAACAGGGACTGAGACAGTATTCATGTCTGAGACAACAGGGACTGAGAAAGTGGACATGTCTGTGACAACACAGACTGGGACAGTGGACACATCTGAACCACCTGGACTGAGACAGTAGATGTATATAAGAAAACAGGGACTGAGAAAGTGGACATGTCTGAGTCAGTGGACATGGCATGTCTGAGAAAACAAGGAATGAGACGTTGGGCATGTCTGAAGCAACAGATATTGAGAATGTGGACATGTCTGGGACAAGAGGGACTGACACATTGGATATGACTGAAATAACAGGGACTGAGACAGTGGACATGTCTTAGAAAACAGGGAATGAGACAGTTGACATGTCTTGTCTTAGACAACAGGGATTGAAAAAGTGGATATGTTCTGAAAAAACAAGGCTGAGACAGTGGACATGTCTGAAACAACAGGGAATGAGACAGTGGACATGTCTGTGACAACACGGACTGGGACATTGGACACATCTGAGCCACCTGGACTGAGACAGTAGACGTATATAAGAAAACAGGAACCCACACAGTGGGAGGAAACCTTCACTGCAGATACATCTCACAAAGCATTAATTTCCAGAGTAAACAAGCTACTCAAAAAACAAAGAAGAAAGAGAACAAATGAATCACTCAAAAGATGGAGCAAAGATCTGAATAGAGACTTCACAGAGGAGGAATTAGAGATGGCCGAGAAACACCTTAAGAAGTGTTCAACATCTCTGATAATTAAGGAAATGCAAATTAAAACCACTTTGAGATATCACCTTACTCCAATAAGACTGGCTAGGATCAGGAACACGAATGATACCAAGTGCTGGAGAGGTTGCGGGGAAAGGGGAACACTCATCCATTGCTGGTGGGAATGTAAACTTGTACAGCCACTATGGAAAGCAGTGTGGAGAACCCTTAGAAGACTCAAAATGAGCCTTCCATTTGACCCAGTCATACCACTCCTGGGTATATACCCACAAGACACAACTTACTGCAAAGATACATGCACAGCTATGTTTATTGCAGCTCTGTTCACAATAGCAAAAAGCTGGAACCAGCCCAGGTGCCCTTCAACTGACGAGTGGATAGAGAAAATGTGGTACATGTATACAATGGAATACTATGCAGCAGTAAAGAGGGACAACATCATGAAATTTGCAGGTAAATGGATGGAGCTGGAAGACATTATGTTAAGTGAAGTAACACAGTCCCAGAAAAACAAACGACAAATGGTGTCCCTCATATGTGGATGCTAGTACCAACAACCCAGATATAAATATTTCTCATGGAGAGGGATGCATAGTAAAAGAACAACAACAGAAAGACTGCATCAGAAAATGGACTGAAATGGTGAATTGGGAAGGGGGGATGGGTGGGAGAGGGACACGGATGTATATTCAATCAAGGCATATTTAATTGATGTGAGTTCAGCAAGTACTCAGTTTCACCTAGACACTGTCTACAGGATACATGGTGTTTTAGGACTTAGTAAAAGTAAATATGTGTATATTAAACAACATTGGTTTACAGACTCTGATAAAAACGGTAATGCATCTGAGTTAAATGTAGATATAATTTGCTGTTGTCCACATTTGTTTTACACAAAATCTCTAGAGCAATAACTTTGGGATTGGCACATACAAATGTTCTCTATAATTTCTCTGTTGTACAGTATCACCTTGTAGCATTCTCTTTAAGATGATTTAAAGCAAAAATTAAGTTTGCTTCCCAAGTTAATCATATATAGTCACCCAAAACAGCATGGGTGAATTTGATGAAATCTGTGCCTTGATTCCACCCTATAGTTATGTATAATACAACTGTCTTCTGGAGACTCATGGGTTAAAAAAAAAAGGGGGGGGGCGGTACAGACAGACATGAAACCTTCTAGTCAAGAACCTTGCAATTCAAATCTTAAAACTAACTATGGGAAGAGATTTGTTTGTTCCAACAGGACAAAATGTCACCAACTTAACGGCTGAGAAAGAAAAGATACAGCTTTGCATTGAGTAGGATGTACCAAAAAGTGGCAACTGAAAGGTTGACCCGTCTGAACACTGAAAGGAAGAAAAGCCTCAGATTGCCATAAACATCGAACCCTTCTGTGGATCCTACATGTAACAACTATCTATAATGAGTCCTAATGAAACTTATACCTTCTAGGTGCAACAAAGGTTTTGATATGACTTTCTTGCCTCCCCCCCCCCTAGAACAAGGAGAAATATGATGATGATGAGGTCGCTCTCCAACTGTAAATTGGAGACAACTATTATAGAGGTAATCTCTTATAAAACCGGTAAAACTGCCTTCTTTAATTGACTAATAGACATAAGAACTGTGAAAAGGATTATTCTCTGTTCAGAACCAAATATAATACTAAAGTCCTTAAGCTATGCACTTAAGCAAAATATATTAATACAGGAGCTCTGACATCAGCAATGGATTATTCTACCAGGGAGATGTTGGCCAGGGGATCCAAGGCCCCACAAAAGGTAAAGGCTCCTTGCCTCTAAACTGGGATACCTGCAAGAAGAGAGGCGATAAGGCCCTGCTGCCGAAGACCTGACGTTAACATGGGAAAGATGTATTGAGACCACACATGCAAGTGTACAGATGGCCTCTGGAATACCAGAGAGTGTTACCAAAGGCCACTAAACCAATAAAGCAAATACGGGTCTCCTTGAGTCAAGCAAGACTCCACCGTCAGCACCAGCTACACCTCACCTGCCTGGAAATACTGTGCAGCAGAGGCAGCCATATGCCTGTATATCCCAAATCTAATTGGCTATTAGCTCTCTCCTTGGAGGACTAACCCATGGCTGATGCCACAAGCTTACATCCTCTACAGATTAGGAGATGTTATAAGCCACAGTAAGACCCTGTGATATTTAACAGGAAAAAATGTAATTAAGGGATTAACATATCATCCAAACATATGTGTCTATACCAAAGTAACCTACCATAACTATTAGTGCTGTTTAAATACCTATATATCTAATTGCTTGTGCTTCATTAGTAGGATCAAAAGATTATTCCTGGACAAACTGTCAGCCCATGAAAGGAAACAGCCAGAATGGACCAGAGTCCAAGACAACAGCTCCAGACAGAGTGGACTGTTTTGCTTCTCATCCACCTATGCCCCTTTTCTAAGCCTAGGGAACAATCTGAGGAAGAGGGGGCATGGTAGAATGTAAGGGCTACGATTGGGGTGAATGGTAAATCTACAGCAATGTAGTCTGGACATTCTTTTGATCAACTTGATTGAACAAACAACAAGTCACCCCCCACTGGATGCTGGGGCTGTGGGGGTTTGGGCACAACAGCCTGCAGATTGGTTTTGCATGAAGGATGTTTGTACTCAAGGATTATCACTTACAGCTAAAAAATGAAAAAATGAAAAAAAAAAAAACCCTGAAAGATGCAGGACAGTTATGGCAGAATGCCTGATGGGATGGGGTGGGGGTGGTGAGTAAGGGAAAGGGAAATGTGCCTGAACTGAATTGGAAAATAATGTATGAAATGCACAAAGCATCCATAAAAAAATAAGAAAACAGGGACTGAGACAGTGGACATGTCTGAGCCAGTGGACATGTCATTGCTGAGACTACAGTGATTGTGACATTGGACACGTCTGAGTCAACAGGGACTGAGAAAGTGGACATGTCTGGGACAACAGGGACTGAAAGAGTGGATATGTCTGGAACAACAGGGACTGGGACAGTGGACATGTCTGAACCAGTGGACATGTCAAGTTTGAGACAACAGGGACTGAGACAGTGCACATGGCTGAGTCAACAAGGACCTAGAAAGTGGACATGTCTGGGACAACATGGACTAAGACTGTGGATATGTCTGAGCAAAGAGGGAATGACATTGAACATATCTGAGATAATGGGGACTCAGACAGTGGACATGTCTCATACAACAGGGATTGAGAAAGTGGATATGTTGTGAAAAAACAGGGACTGGGACAAAGGACATGCCTGAAACAACAGGGACTGAGTCCGGAGAAATGTCTGAGGCAACAGGGACTGAGACAGTGGACATGTCTTAGAAATCAGGGACTTAGACCGTGGACATGTGTGAGATAACAGTGACTGAAACCGAGCACAATGTTGAAACAATAGGAGCAGAGACAGAGAACATGTCTGAGACAACAGGGTCTGTGACATTGGACATTTCTGATACAAAGTGGATTGAGACAGTGCACATATCAGAGACAAAACACACTGAGACAGTTTACATATCTGAGACAGTAGACATGTCCTGTTTGAGAAGACAGAAACTTAGACTGTAGACACATCCTAGACAACAGGGACTGAGAGAGTGGACATATCTGAGACAACAGGGATTGAGAGAGTGGACATGTCTGAGACAACAGGAAATGATACAGTGCGTATGTTTGAGACAACAGGGACTTGGACAGTGCACACGCCTGAAACAAATGGGACTGAGATTGTGGACATTTCTGAGACAATGGGAACTGAGACAGTAGATATATCTGAGAAAACAGGGTCTGAGACTGTGGACATGTCTGAGACAACAGGGACTGAAACAGTGGACATGTCTGAGACAACAGGGTCTGAGACAATGGACATGTCTGAGACAACAGGCACTGAGACAGTGGACATGTGTGAAACATTTGGGACTGAGAATGTGGACTTGTCTGAGACAACAGAGATTGAGACAGTTGAGATGTCTGAGACAGTGGACAGTTCCTGTCTGAGAGTACAGGAATTTAGACTGTGGACACATCCTAGACAACAGGGACTGAGCCAGTAGACATGTCATGTCTGAGACAACAGAGACTGAGACAGAGGACATGTCTTACACAACAGGGACTTAGAAAGACGATATGTTTGAGACAACAGGGAATTGGACAGTGGACACGTCTGAAACAACCGGGACTGAGACAGTGGATATGTCTGAGACAACAGGGATTGAAACAGTGGACATGTCTGAGACAACATGGACTGAGACCATGGACATGTCTAAGCGAACAGGGTCTGAGCCAGTGGATATGTCTGAAACAACAGGGACTGAGACAGTGGACATGTCTGAGACATCAGCGTCTGAGACCATGGACATGTCTGAGGAAACAGGGACTGAAATAGTGGACATGTGTGAAACAACTGGGACTGAGACAGTGTACTTGTCTGAGATATCAGACACTGATACTGAGAGAGTTGAAATATCTGAGGCAGTGGACAGGTCGTGTCTGAGAAGAGAGGATCTTAGACTGTGGACACATCCTAGACAACAGGGATTGAGACAGTGGACATATCTGAGACAACAGGGACTGAGACAGTGTACATACCTGACTCAACAGGGACTGAGACAGTGGATATGTTTGAGACAACAGGGACTTGGACAGTGTACAATTCTGAAACACCCGGGACTTAGACAGAAGACCTATCTGAGACAACAGGGACTGAGACAGTGGACATACCTGAGACAACAGGGACTGAGACAGTGGACACGTCTGAAACAAGCGGGACTGAGACAGTGGACATATCTGAGACAACAGGGACTGAGACATTCGACATGTCTGTGACAACACTGACTGGGACATTGACCTTATGTGAGCCACCTGGACTGATACAGTAGACGTATATATATAAGAAATCAGGGACTGAGAAAGTGGACATGTTTGAGCCAGTGGACATGTCATAACTGAGACTACAGGGACTGAGACATTGGACATGTCTGAGTCAACAGGGACTGAGAAAGTGGACATGTCTGGGACAACAGGAAACAAGTCTGTGGATATGTCTGAGCAAAGAGTGAATGACATTGGACATATCTGAGATAACTGGGAAGCAGACAGTGGACATTTCTCAGACAACACAAAATGAGACAGTGGACATGTCTTTTCTGAGACAATAGGGATTGTGAAAGTGGATATGTTCTGAAATAACAGGGACTGGGCCAGTGGACATGTCTGTAACAATAGGGACTGAGGCTGCATACATTTCTGAGACAACAGGGACTGAGACAGTAGACATGTCTGAGACAACAGGGACTTAGACCATGCACATGTGTGAGATAACAGTGACTTAAACTGTGGGCATGTCTGAATCAATAGGACCACAGACAGTGGACATGTCTGAGAAAACAAGGACTGTGATGTTGGACATTTCTGAGACAAAGTGGAGTGAGACATGTGGACATGTCAGAGACAACAGACCCTGAGACAGTTGACATCTCTGAGACAGTAGACATGTTGTGTCTGAGAAGACTGGAACTTACACTGTAGACATATCCTAGAAAAAAGGGACTGAGACAGTGGACATATCTGAGACAACAGGGACTGAGAAAGTGGACATGTCTGAGAGTGGACATGTCTGAGACAACTGGGACTGATACAGTGGATATGTTTGAGACAACATGGACTTGTAAAGCGGACATGTCTGAAACATCCAGGACTGAGATAGATGACATATCTGAGATAACAGGGAAAGAGACAGTGGACATGTCTGAGACAACAGGGACTGAGACAGTGGACATGTCTGTGACAACACGTACTGGGACAGAGGACACACCTCAGCCACCTGGACTTTGACAGTAGGCGTATATAAAACAAGAGGGAATGAGACAGTGGACATGTCTGAGCCAGTGGACATGTCATATCTGAGACTATAGGGACTGAGACATTGGACATGTCTGAGTCAAGAGGGACTGAGAAAGTGGACATATCTGGGAAAACAGGGACTAAGTCTGTGGATATGTGTGAGCAAAGGGGGAATGATATTGGACAGATTTGAGAAAATCGGGATTCAGACAGTGGACATTTCTGAGACAACACGGAATGAGACAGTGGACATGTCTTGTCTGAGACAACAGAGATTGAGAAAGTGGATGTGCTCTCAAACAACAGAGACTGAGACAGTGGGCATGTCTGAAACAACAGGGATTGAGGCCGCAGATATGTCTGAGACAACAGGGACTGAGACAATGGACATGTCTGAGACAACAGGGAATTAGACCTTGGACATGTGTGAGTAAACAGTGACTGAAACCGTGGACATGTCTGAAAAAATAGGAACAGAGACAGTGGACATGTCTGAGACAACAGATACTGTGAAGTTGGACATTTCTGAGACAAAGGGGGGTGAGACAGTGGACATGTCAGAGACAACAGACACTGAGACAGTTGACATGTCTGAGACAGTAGACATATCCTGTCTGAGAAGAGAGGAATATAGACCGTGGACACACCCTAGACAACAGGGACTGAGACAGTGGACATGTCTGAGACAACAAGGACTGAGACAGTGGACATGTCTGAAACAACAGGGAATGAGACTGTGGACATATCTGTGACAATACGGACTGGGACAGTGGACATATCGTAGCCACCTAGATGGTGACAGTAGGCATATATAAGTCAAAAGGGACTCAGACAGTGGACATGTCTGAGCGAGTGGACATGTCATGTCTGAGACAACAGGGACTGAGTCATTGGGCATGTCTTAGTCAACAGGGATTGAGAAAGTGGACATGTCTGGGAAAACAGGGACTGTTACAGTGGTTATGTCTGAAACAACAGGGCCTGAGACAGTGGACATGTCTTGTCTGAGACAACAGGGATTGAGAAATTGGATATGTTCTGAAAAAACAGGGACTGAGACTGTGGACATATCTGAAACAACAGGGAATGAGACAGTGGACATGTCTGTGACAACACGTATTGGGACAGTGGACACATCTGAGACACCTTGACTGAGACATTAGACGTATATAAGAAAACAGAGACTGAGACAGTGAACATGTCTGAGCCAGTGAACATGTCATGTCTGAGACTACCGGGACTGAGACATTGTACATGTCTAAGTCAACAGGGACTGAGAAAGTGGACATGTCTAGGACAACAGGGACTAAGTCTGTGGACATGTATGAGCAGAGAGGGAATGACATTGGACATATCTGAGATAATGGGGACTCAGACAGTGGACATGTCTGAGACAACAGGGAATGAGACAGTGGATATGTCTTTTCTGGGACAAGAGGGATTGAGAAAGTGGATACGTTCTGCAAAAACAGGGACTGAGACAGTGGATATGTCTTAGACAACAGAGACTGAAGCCGCAGACATGTCTGAGACAACAGGGTCTGACACAGTGGCCATGTCTGAGACAACAGGGACTTAGAATGTGGACATGTCTAATATAACATGACATAAACAGTGGACATGTCTGAAACAACAGGGACAGAGACAGTGGACAGAGACAACAGGGGCTGTGACATTGGAAATTTCTGAGTCAAAGAGGAGTGAGACAGAGGAAATGTCAGAGACAAAAGACACTTAGACTGTTGACATGTCTGAGAAAGTACACATGTCCTGTCTGAGAAGACAGGAACATGATCTGTGGACACATGATAGACAACAGGGACTTAGACAGTGGACATGTCTTAAACAACAGGGACTGAGGCCGCAGACATGTCTGAGACAACAGGGACTGAGACAGTGGACATGTCTGAGACAAAAGGGACTTAAACTGTGGACATGTCTGAGATAACAGTGACTGAAATCGTGGACATGTCTGAAACAACAGGAACAGGGACAGTGGACTTGTCTGAGAAAACAGGGACTGTGACATTGGAAATTTCTGAGACAAACGGGAGTGAGACAGAGGAAATGTCACATACAAAAGACACTGAGACTGTTGACATGTCTGAGACAGTACACATGTCCTATCTGAGAAGACAGGAACATAAACTGTGGACACATGATAGACAACAGGGACTTAGACAGTGGACATGTCTGAAACAACTGGGACTGAGGCCACAGACATGTCTGAGACAACAGGGACTGAGACAGTGGACATGTGTGAGACAAAAGGGACTTAGACTGTGGACATGTCTGAGATAACAGTGACTGAAATCGTGGACATGTCTGAAACAACAGGAACAGAGAGTGTGGACTTGTCTGAGACAACAGAGACTGTGAGGTTGGACATTTCTGAGACAAAAGTGGAGTGAGACAGTGGACATGTCAGAGACAACAGACACTGAGACAGTTGACATGTCTGAGACAGTAGACATGTCCTGTCTGATAAAACAGGATTATAGACTGTGGACACATCCTATACAACAGGGACTTAGACAGTGGACATATCTGAGACAACAGGGAATGAGACATTAGATATATCTGAGACAAAAGAGACTGAGACTGTGGACATATCTGAGACAACAGGGACTGAGACAGTGAACATGTCTGAGACAACAGGGTCTGAGATCATGGACATATCTGAGACAACAGGCACTGAGGCATTGGACATGTCTGAGTCAACAGGGACTGAAAAAGTGGACATGTCTGGGACAACAGGGACTAAGTCTGTGGATATGTCTGAGCAAAGAGGGAATGATATTGGACATATCTGAGATAACGGGAACTCAGAAAGTGAACAAGTCCGAGACAACAGGGAATGAGACAGTGGAAATGTCTTGTCTGAGACAACAGGGATTGAGAAAGTGGATATGTTCTGAAAAAATACGGACTGGGAGAGTGGACATGTCGGCCGCAGACATGTCTGAGACAACAGCGACTGAGACAGTGGACATGTCTGAGACAACAGGGACTTAGACCGTGGACATGTGTGGGATAACAGTGACTGAAACAGAGGACATGTCTGAAAGAATAGGAAAAGAGACAGTGGACATGTCTGAAACAACAGGACTGTGACGTTGGACATTTCTGAGACAAATGGGAGTGAAAAAGTGGACATGTCAGAGACAACAGACACTGAGACAGTTGACATGTCTGAGACAGTAGACATGTCCTGTCTGAGAAGACAGGAACTAAGACTGTGGACACATCCTAGACAACAGTGACTGAGACAGTGGACATATCTGAGTCACCAGTGATTGCGAAAATTGGCATGTCTGAGACAAAATGACTGATTCATTGGACATCTTTGAGACATGAGGGACTTTTACAGAGGACGTGTCTGAAACAAACGGGACTGAGACAGTGGACATATCTGAGACAACAGGGACAGAGGCAGTATACAGGTCTGAGATAACAGGTACTGAGACAGTGGACATGTCTGTGACAACACAGACTCAGACAGTGGACACATCTGAGCCACCTGGACTGAGACAGTAGACGTATATAAGACAACAGGGACTGAGATAGTGGACATGTCTGAGCCAGTGGACGTGGCATGTCTGAGACAACAGGGAATAAGACGTTGGACATGTCTGAAGCAACGGATATTGAGAATGTGGACATGTCTGTGACAACAGGTACTGACACATTGGATATGTCTGAAACAATGGGGACTGAGACAGTGGACATGTCTGAGAAAACAGGGAAAGAGACAGGGGACATGTCTTGTCTTAGACAACAGGGAATGAAAAAGTGGATATGTTCTGAGTAATACAAGGCTGAGACAGTGCACATGTCTGAAACAAGAGGGAATGAGACAGTGGACATGTCTGTGACAACATGGACTGCGACAGTGGACACATTTGAGCTACCTGGACTGAGACAGTAGACGTATATAAGACAACAGGGACTGAGACAGTGGACATGTCTGAGCCAGTGGACATGTCATGTCTGAGACAACAGGGACTGAGACATTGGACATGTCTGAGTCAACAGGAGCTGGGAAAGTGGACATGTCAGTGACAAGAGGGACTATGTCTGTGGCAATGTCTGAGCAAAGAGGAAATGACATTGGACATATCTGAGATAAGGGGGACTCAGAGAGTGGACTTGTCAGAGACAACAGGGACTAAGACAAGGGACATGTCTGAAAAACACGGATTCATACAGTGGACAAATGTGGTACAACATGGAATGAGACTGTGGACATGTGTGTGACCAAAGAGACTGAGACATCAGACATGTCTGAGTGAACAGGGTTGGAGTGATCATGGACATGTCTGAGAAAACATGGACTGAGACTGTGGAGAAGGCTTAGACAACAGGGATTGACACAGAGGATATGTCTGAAACAAGAGGGACTGAGACAGTCTAAATGTCTGAGACAACAGGGACTGGGACACTGGACATGTCTGATACAACTGCGACTAAGAGTATATTCATGTCTGAGACAACGGGGACTGAGACAGGCCACATGTCTGAAACAACAGGGACTGAGACAGTAGATATATCTGAGATAACAGGGACTGAGACAGTGGACATGTCTGAGACGACAGGGACTGAGACAGTGGACATGTCTGAGACAAAGGGTCTGAGACCATGGACATGTCTGAGACAACAGGGACTGAAACAGTGGACATATCTGAGACAACAGGGACTGAGAGAGTGGACATGTCTGAAACAACAGGGACTGAGACAATGGACATGTCTGAAACAACAGGGTCTGGGACAGTGGACATATCTGAAGCAACTGGACTGATACAGTAGACGTATATAAGACAACAGGTACTGAGACAGTGGACATGTCTGAGAAAACTGAGACATTTCTGAGACAACAGCGACTGCAAGAGTGGACATGTCTGAAAAAACAGGGACTTAGAGTGTGGACATTTGTGAGATAACAGTGATTGAAATTGAGGACAATGTTGAAATAATAGGAGCAGAGATAGTGAACATGTCTGAGACAACAGGGTCTGAGACCATGGATATGTCAGAGACAACAGGGACTGAGACAGTGGACATGTGGGAAACAACAGGGACTGGGACATTGGACTTGTCTGAGACAACAGAGACTAAGACTGAGACAGTGGACATGTCTGAGATAATGGACACGACCTATCTGAGAATAGAGGAACTTAGATTCTGGACACATCCTAGACAACAGGGACTGAGACAGTGGGCATATCTGAGACAACAGGGACTGAGACATTGGACATGTCTGAGTCAACAGGGACTGAGAAAGTGGACATGTCTCGGAAAACATGGACTAAGACTGTGGACATGTCTGAGCAAAGAGGAAATGACATTGGATATATCTGATATAACGGGGATTCAGACAGTCAAAATGTCTAAGACAACAGGGAATGAGACAGTGGACATGTCTTGTCTGAGACAACAGGGATTGAGAAAGTGGATATGTTCTGAAACAACAGGGACTGGGACAGTGGACATGTCTGAAACAACAGGGACTGAGGCCACAGACATGTCTGAGACAACAGGGGCTGAGACAGTGGACATGTCTGAGACAACAGGGACTTAGACCGTGGACATGACTGAGGTAACAGTGACTGAAACCGTGGACATGTCTGAAACAACAGGAACAGAATCAGCGGACATGTCTGAGACAACAGGGACTGTGACGTTGGACATTTCTGAGACAAAGTACAGTGAGACAGTGGACATGTCAGAGACAACAGACACTGAGATAATTGACATGTCTGAGACAGTAGATATCTCCTGTCTGAGAAGACAGGAACATAGACTGTGGACACATCCTAGACAACAGGGACTGAAACAGTGGACATAGCTGAGAAAACAGGGATTGAGAAAGTAGATATATCTGAGACCACAGGGACTGAGAGAGTGGACTTGTCTGAGACAACAGGGACTGAGACAGTGGACATGTCTGAGACAACAGGGTCTCAGACAGTGGACATGTGTGAAACAATTGGGACTGAGACAGTGGATTTGTCTGAGACAACAGAGACTGAGAATGAGACAGTTGACATGTCTGAGATAGTGGACAGGTCCTGTCTGAGAAGAGAGGAACTTAGATTGTGGCCACAACCTAGACACCAGGGACTGTGACAATGGACATATCTGAGACAACAGGGACTGAAACATTGGACATGTTTGAGACAACAGGGACTATGACAGTGGATATGTTTGAGACAACAATGACTTTGACAGTGGACACGTCTGAAACAACCGGAACTTAGATGGTGGACACATCTGAGAATAAAGGGATTGAGACGGTGGACATATCTGAGACAACCAGGACTGAGACAGTGGACATATCTGAGAAAACAGGGACTGAGACAGTGGACATGTCTGATACAACAGAGAGTGACACTTTGGATATGTCTGAAAAAACAGAGAATGAGAGAGTGGACATGTCTGAAAAATCAGGGAGGGAGACAGTGGACATGTCTCAGACAACAAGGACTGAGACAGTGGACATGTCTGATATAACTGCGACTAAGAGCGTGATCAGGTCTGAGACAATGGGGATTGAGACAGGCCACATGTCTGAAACAACAGGGACTGAGACCGTGGGCATGTCTGAGATATCACGGTCTGAGACAACGGACATGTCTGAGAAAAAAGGGGCTGAGAAAGTGAACATGGGTGAAACAAATGTGACTGAGACAGTGGACTTGTCTGAGAAATCAGAGACTGAGACTGAGACAGTTGACATATCTGAGACAGTACACATGTCCTCTCTGAGAAGACATGAACTTAGATTGTGGACACATCATAGACAACAGGGACTGAGACAGTGGACATATGTGACACAACAGGGACTGAGATAGTGTAAATGGCTGACTCAACAGGGAATGAGACAGTGGATATATTTGAGACAACAGGGACTTGGTCCATGTACACTTCTGAAACAACCGGGACTGAGACATTGGACCTATCTGAGACAAAAGTGACGGAGACAGTGGGCCTGTGTGAAACAACAGGGACTGAGACAGTGGACATGACTATGACAACACGGACTGGGAGAGTGGACACTTCTGTGCCACCTGTACTCATACAGTAGACGTATATAAGACAACAGGGAATGAGGCAGTGGACATGTCGGACCCAATGGACATGTCATGTCTGAGACAACAGGGACTGAGACATTGGACATGTCTGAGTCAACACGGACTGAGAAAGTGGACATGTCTGGGAAAACAGGGAATAAGACTTTGGACATGTCTGAGCAAAGCCAGCATGACATTGGATATATCTGTGATGACAAGGACTCAGACAGTGGACATGTCTGAGACAACAGTGAATGAGACAATGGACATGTCTTGTCTGAGACCACAGGGATTGAGAAAGGTGATATGTTCAGAAAAAGCAGGGACTGAGACAGTGGACATGTCTGAGACAACAGGGACTGAGGCCACAGACATGTCTGAGACAACAGGGACTGTGATATTGGACATTTCTGAGACAAAGGGGAGTGAGACAGTGGACATGTCAGAGACAACAGACACTGAGACAATTGACATTTCTGAGAAAGTACACATCTCCTGTCTGAGAAGACAGGAACTTGGACTGTGGACACATCCTAGACAACAGGGACTGAGACAGTGGACATATTTGAGACAACTGGGACAGAGACAGTGGACATGTCTGAGTCAACAGGGACTGATACAGTGGATAAGTTTGAGACAACAGGGACGTTTACAAAGGACACGTTTGAAACAACTGGGACTGAGGCAGTGGACATATCTGAGACAACAAGGAATGAGACAGTGGACATGTCTGAGACAACAGGGACTGAGACAGTGGACATGTCTGTGACAACACAGACTCAGACAGTGGATACATCTGAGCCACCTGGACTGAGAGAGTAGATGTATATAAGACAACAGGGACTGAGACAGTGGACATTTCTGAGTCAACAGGGAATGAGAAAGTGGACATGTCAGGGACAACAGGGACTGACACATTGGATATGTCTGAAACAACAGTTATTGAGACAGTGGACATGTCTGAGACAACAGGGACTGAGACAGTGGACATATTTGAGACAACCAGGAGTGAGACAGTGGACATATCCGATAAAATAGGACCTGAGACTGTGGACATGTCTGAGACCACAGAGACTGACACAGTAGATATGTCTGAAACAACAGGTTCTAAGACAGTGGACATGTCTGACACAATAGGGAATGAGACAGTGGACATGTCTGGTACAACTGCGATTTAGTGCATTTTCATGTCTGAGACAACGGGGACTGAGACAGACCACATGTCTGAAACAAAAGAGACTGAGACAGTAGATATATCTGAGACAACAGGGACTGAGACAGTGGACATGTCTGAGCCAACAGGTTCTGAGACCATGGACATGACTGAGAGAACAGGTACTGAGAAAGTGGGCATGTCTGGGACAACAGGGACTAAGTCTGTGGACATGTCTGAGGAAAGAGGGAATGACATTGGACATATCTGAGATAATGGGGATTAAGTCAGTGGACACGTCTGAGACAACAGGGAATGAGTCAGTGGACATGTCTGAGACAGCTGTGACTGAGACAAAGGACATGTCTGAGATAACAGTGACAGAAACCATGGACATGTCTGAAGCAACAGGGACAGAGACAGTGGACATTTCTGAGACAACAGGGACTGTGTCATTGGACATCTCTGAGACAAAGGGGAGGGAGACTGTGGAAATGTCATAGACAACAGACAATGAGACTGATGACATGTCTGAGACAGTACACATGTCCTGTCTGAGAAGACAGGAACTTAGACTGTGGACACATCTTAGACAACAGGGACTGAGACAGTGTTCATATCTGAGACAACAGGGTATGAGACAGTGGATATGTTTGAGACAAAAGGCACATGGACAATGCACACTTAGACATTGCACACGTCTGAAACAACCAGGACTGAAACAATGGACATATCTGGACAACAGAGACTAAGACAGTGGACATTTCTGAGACAACAGGAACTGAGACAGTGGACATGTATTTGACAACACGGTCTGGGACAGTGGACACGTCTGAGCTGCCTAGAATTAGACAGTAGACTTATATAAGACAATGGGGACTGAGAAAGTGGACATGTCTGAGACAATGGACATATCATGTCTCAGCCAACAGGGACTGAGACATTGGACATGTCTGGGTCAACAGGGACTGAGAAAGTGGAAATGTCTGAGACAACAGGGACTGAGACAGTGGACGTATCTGAGACAAAACGTAATGAGACTGTGGATATGTCTGAGACAACTGGGAATGAAACTGTGGACATGTCTGAGACAATGGGAAGTGAGACCTTTAACATGTCTGAGACAAGAGGGACTGAGACTGTGGACATGTCTGAGACAACACTGATTGAGAGAGAGGACATGTCTAAGAAATCAGGGATTTAGACATTGGACATGCCTGACACAACAGGGACTGAGGCACGGTACATGCCTGAGAAACAGGGATTGAGTCAGTGCACAAATGTGATACAACAGGGAATGTGAGAGTGGATATATCTGAGACCAAAGGGACTGAGACAGGCGACACGTATGAGTCAACAGGCTTTGAGTTCATGGACATGTCTGAGACAACAGGGAATGAGACTGTGGACATGGGTGAGACAACAGACACTGAGACAGTGGACAAGTGGGATACGACAGGGAATGAGACAGGGGACATATCTGAGGCAAGAGGGACTAACACAGTGGACACATCTGAGTCAAAAGGGTTTGAGAAAATGGACCTGTCTGAGACAATAGAGGCTGATACAGTTGAAATGTCGGAGCCATTGAACAATCCTGTGTGAGATGACAGTGAATGAGACAGTGGACATATCTGAGACAACAGGGACTGAGACAGTGTACATATCTGAAACAACCAGGACTGAGACAGTAGACATGTTGAGACAACAGGGACTGAAACAGTGGACATGTCTGAGACACCAGGGTCTGAGACCATGGTCATGACTGAGAGAACAGGGACTGAGAATGTGGACATGTCTGGGACAACAATGACTAAGTCTGTGGACATGTCTGAGGAAAGAGGGTATGACATTGGACATATATGAGATAACGGGGACTCAGACAGTGGACATTTCTGAGACAACAGGGAATGAGACAATGGACATGTCTTGTCTGAGAAAACAGGGATTGAGAAAGTGGATATGTTCTGAAAAACCAGGGACTGAGACAGTGGATAGGTCTTAGCCAACAGGGACTGAGGCTGCAGATATGTCTGAGACAACAGGGACTGATACAGTGGACATGTCTGAGACAACAGGGACTTAGACCGTGGACATGTCTGAGATAACAGTGACAGAAACCGTGGACATGTCTGAAACAACAGGGACAGAGACAATGCACATGTTTGAAACAACAGGGACTGTGACATTGGACATTTCTGAGATAAAGGAGAGTGAAACAGTGGAAATGTGAGAGACAACAGACAATGAGACTGTTGGCATGTCTAAGACAGTACACATGTCCTGTCTGAGAAGACAGGAACTTAGACTGTGGACACATCCTAGACAACAGGGATTGAGACAGTGGTCATATCTGAGACAACAGGTACTGAGACAATGGAAATATTTGAGACAACAGGGACTGATACAGTGGATATGTTTGAGACAACAGGCACATGGACAGTGGACACGTCTGCAACACCCACGACTGAGACAATGGACATATCCAGACAACAGTGACTGAGACAGTAGACATGTCTGAGACAACAGGGACTGAGACAGTGGACATATCTGAGACAATGGGAACTGAGACCGTGGACATGTCTGAGACAACAGGGAATGACACTGTGGACATGTCTGAGACAATGGGAACTGAGACCTTTAACATGTCTGAGACAACAGGGACTGAGACAATGGACATGTCTGAGACATCACGGACTGAGATAGTGGACATGTCTGAGACAACACTGACTGAGACAGTGGACATGTTTGAGACAACAGGGACTTAGACATTGGACATGTCTGACACAACAGGGTCTGAGACATTGGACATGCCTGAGAAACAGGGACTGAGACAGTGGACAAATATGATACAACAGGGAATGAGAGAGTGGATTTTTCTGAGTCCAAAGGTTCTCAGACAGGGGGCATGTATGTGTCAACAGGGTTTGAAATCATGAAGATATCTGAGACAACAGGGACTGAGACTGTGGACCTGGCTGAGACAACAGGAACTGAGACAGATGATAAGTGGGATATGACAGGGAATGAGACAGTGGACATGTGTGAGACAACAGGGACTGATACAGTGGACATTTCTGTGACAACACAGACTGGGACAGTGGACACAGCTGAGCCACCTGGAGTGAGACAGTAGACGTATATAAGACAATGGGAACTGAGACAGTGGACATGTCTGAGCCAGTGGACAAGTCGTGTCTGAGAAAACAGGGACTGAGACATTGGACATGTCTGAGTCAACAGGGACTGAGAAAGTGGACATGTCTGAGACAACAGGGATTGAGACAGTGGACATATCTGAGACAAAAGGTACTGAGACAGTTTACATGTCTGAGACCACATGGAATGACACTGTGGACATGTCTGAGACAATGGGAACTGAGACCGTGGACATGTCTGAGACAACAGGGACTGAGACAGTGGACATGTCTGAGACAACAGGCACTGCGATAGTTGGCATGTCTGAGACAATAGGGACTGAGACAGTGGACATATCTGAGACAACAGGGACTGAGACAGTGGACATATCTGAAACAACAGGGACTGAGACAGTGGACATGTCTGAGACAACAGG
>VZQC01008386.1:2655405-2690802 GCA_009823505.1 Rhizomys pruinosus
AAAAAAAAAAAAAAAAAAAACTGCGACTAAGAGCGTGTTCATGTCTGAGACAACCGGGACTGAGACTGGCCACATGTCTGAAACATGGGGGGCTGAGACAGTAGTTATATCTGAGACAACAGGGACTGAGACAGTGTACATGTCTGAGACAACAGAGACTGAGTCAGTAGACATGTCTGAGACCACAGGGTCTGAAACCATGGGCATGTCTGAGAAACAGGGGCTGAGAAAGTGGATATGTATGAAACAACTGGGACTGAGACAGTTGACTTGTTTGAGACAACAGAGACTGAGACTGGGACAGTTGACATATATGAGACAGTGGACAGGTCCTGTCTGAGAAGACAGAAACTTAGACTGTGGACACAACTTAGACAACAGGGACTGAGAGAGTGGATATATCTGAGACAACAGGGACTGAGACAGTGTACATGTCTAAGAAAACAGGGACGGAGACAGTGAACACTTCTGAAACAACCGGGACTGAGACATTGGCCTATCTGAGATAACAGGGATTGAGACAGTGGACATGTCTGAAACAACAGGGACTGAGTCAGTGTACATGTCTGTGACAAGACATACTGGGATAGTGGACAGATTTGTGCCTCCTGGACTAATACAGTAGATGTATATAAGACAACAGGGACTGAGACAGTGGACGTATCTGAGCCAGTGGACATGTCATGTCTGAGATAACAGGGACTGAGACATTGGACATGTTGATTCAACAGGGACTGAGAAAGTGGACATGTCAATGACAACAGGGAATGACACAATGGATATGTCTGAAACAACAGGTATTTAGACAGTGGACATGTCTGAGACAACAGATAATGAGACAGTGGACCTATCTGAGACAATCAGGACTGGGACAGTGGACATATCCTGGAGAACAGGGACTGAGACTGTGGACTTGTCTGAGACAACAGGGACTGACACATTGGATATGTCTGAAACAACAGGGTCTGAGACAATGGACATGTCAGACACAACAGGGACTGAGACAGTGGACATGTCTGATACAACTGTGATTAAGAGCGTGTTCATGTCTGAGACAATGGGTACTGAGACAGGCCACATGTATGAAACAACATGGCCTGAGACAGTTGATATATCTGAGACAACAGGGATGAGACAGTGGACATGTCTGAGACAACAGGGACTGAGACAGTGGAAATGTCTTGTCTGAGACAACAGGGATTGAGAAAGTGGATATGTTCTGAAAAAACAGGGACTGAGACAGTGGATATGTCTTAGACAACAGGGACTGATGCTGCAGACATGTCTGAGACAACCAGGACTGATAGAGTGGACATGTCTGAGACAAAAGGGACTTAGACTGTGGACATATCTGAGATAACAGTGACAGAAACCGTGGACATGTCTGAAACAACAGGGACAGAGACAGTGGACATGTCTCAGACAACAGGGACTTAAGCAGAGGAAATGTCTGTTACAACTGTGACTAAGAGCGTGTTCATGTCTGAAACAACAGGGACTGAGCCTGGCCACATGTCTGAAACAAGGGGGACTGAGACAGTAGATATATCTGAGACAACATGGACTGAGACAGTGTACTTGTCTGAGACAACAGGGACGGAGACAGTAGACATGTCTGAGACAACAGGGTCTGAGACCATGGACATGTCTGAGAAACAGGGACTGAGAAAGTGGACATGTATGAAACAAATGGGACTGAGACAGTGGACTTGTATGAGAAATCAGAGACGGAGACTGAGACAGTTGACATATCTGAGACAGTGGACAGGTCCTGTCTGAGAAGACAGGAACTTAGACAGTGGACACATCCTAGAAAACAGGGACTGAGAGAGTGGATATATCTGAGACAACAGGGACTGAGACAGTCTACGTGTCTGAGAAAACAGGGACTGAGACAGTGAATATGTTTGAGAAAACAGGGACTTGGACAGTGAACACGTCTGAAACAACCGGGACTGAGACATTGGCCTAGCTGAGACAACAGGGACTGAGACAGTGGACATGTCTGAAACAACAGGCACTGAGTCAGTGGACAGGTCTGTGACAAGACAGACTGCGACTGTGAACACATTTGAGCATCCTGGTCTGATACAGTAGACGTAGATAAGAAAACAGCGACTGAGACAGTGGACATATCTGAGCCAGGAGACACATCATATCTGAGACAACAGGGACTGAGACATTGGACATGTCTGAGTCAACAGGGACTGAGAAAGTGTACATGTCAGGGACAACAGGGACTGACAAAGTGGATATGTCTGAAACAACAGGTATTGAGACAGTGGAGATGTCTGAGACAACACGGACTGAGACAAGGGACCTATCTGAGACAACCAAGACTGGGACAGTGGACATATGTGAGACAACAGGGACTGAGGCAGTGGACTTGTCTGAGACAACAGGGACTGAACAGTGGATATGTCTGAAACAAAAGGGTCTGAGACAGTGGACATGTTTGACACAACAGGAAATGAGACAGTGGACATGTCTGATACAACTGTGCTTAAGAGAGTGTTCATGTATGAGACAATGGGGACTGAGACAGGCCACATGTCTGAAACAACAGGGCCTGAGACAGTACATATATTTGAGACAACAGGGATGAGACAGTGGACATGTCTGAAACAACAGGGACTGAGACAGTGGACATGTCAGAGACATCAGGGTCTGAGACCTTGGACATGACTGAGAGAACAGACACTGAGAAAGTGGACATGTCTGGGACAACAGGGACTAATTCTGTGGACATGCCTGAGCAAAGAGGGAATGACATTGGACATATCTGAGATAACGGGGACTCTGACAGTGGACATGTCTGAGACCAAAGGGAATGAGACTGTGGACATGTCTTGTCTGAGACAACAGGGATTGAGAAAGTGGATATGTTCTGATAAAAAAGGGACTTAGACCGTGGATATGTCCTAGAAAACAGGGACTGATGCCACAGACAAGTCTGAGACAACAGGGCCTGATTCAGTCGACATGTCTGAGACAACAGGGACGTAGACCCTGGACATGTCTGAGATAACAGTGACAGAAACCATGGACAAGTCTGAAACAACAGGGACAGAGACAGTGGACATGTCTGAGACAACAAGGACTGTGACATTGGACATTTCTGACACAAAGTGGAGTGAGACAGTGGACATGTCAGAAACAACAGACAATGAGACTGTTGACATGTGTGAGACACTACACATGTCCTGTCTGAGAAGACAGGAACTTAGACTGTGAACACATCCTAGAGAACAGGGACTGAAACAGTGCACATGTCTGAGACAACAGGGACTGATACAGTGGATATGTTTGAGAGAACAGGGATTTGGACAGTGGACACGTCTGAAACAACCGGGAGTGAGACATTGGACATACGTGAGACAACAGGGAATGAGGCAGTAGATATATCTGAGACAACAGGGTCTGAGACAGTGGACATGTCTGAGACAACAGGAACTGAGTCAGTGTACATATCTGAGACAACAGGGTCTGAGACCATGGACATGTCTGAGACAACAGGGACTCTGACAGTGGACATGTGTGAAACAATTGGGACTGAGACAGTGGAGTTGTCTGAGACAACAGAGACTGAGACTGAGACAGTTGACATATCTGATAAAGTGGACAGGTCCTGTCTGAGAAGACAGGAACTCAGACTGTGGACACATCCTAGACAACAGGGATTGAGACAGTGGACATATCTGAGACAACAGAGATGAGTCATTGGACATGTCAGAGACAACAGGGACTGAGACAGTGGATATCTTTGAGACAACAGGGACTTGGACAGTGTACACGTCTGAAAACCCGTGACTGAGACAGTGGACATATCTGAGACAACAGGGACTGAGACAGTGGACTTGTTTGATACAATAGGGACTGAGACATTGGACATGTCTGTGACAGCACGGACTGGAACAGTGAACATAACTGAGCCACCTGGACTGATACAGTAGACGTATATAAGACAAAAGGGACTGAGACAGTGGACATGTCTGACCCAGTGGACATGTCATATCTGAGACTACAGGGACTGAGACACTGGACATATCTGAGTCAACAGGGACTGAGAAAGTGGACATGTCGGGGAAAACAGGGACTAAGTCTGTGGATATGTCTGAGTAAAGAGGGAATGATATTGGACAGATTTGAGAAAATCGGGATTCAGACAGTGGACATTTCTGAGACAACACGGAATGAGACAGTGGACATATCTTGTCTGAGACAACAGAGATTGAGAAAGTGGATATGTTCTGAAACAACAGGGACTGAGACAGTGGGCATGTCTGAAACAACAGGGATTGAGGCCGCAGATATGTCTGAGACAACAGGGACTAAGACAGTGGGCATGTGTGAGACAACAGGGAATTAGACCGTGGACATGTGTGAGAAAACAGTGACTGAAACCGTAGACATGTCTGAAACAATAGGAACAGAGACAGTGGACATATCTGAGACAACAGGGCCTGTGAAGTTGGCCATTTCTGAGACAAAGGGGAGTGAGACAGTGGACATGTCAGAGACCACAGACACTGAGACTGAGACAGTTCACATATCTGAGAGAGTGAACAGGTCCTGTCTGTGAAGACATGAACTTAGAATGTGGACACATCCTAGACAACAGGGACTGAGAGAGTGGACATGTCTGAGACAACAGTGAATGACACTGTGGACATGTCTGAGACAATGGGAACTGAGACCTTCAACATGCCTGAGACAACACTGACTGAGAGTGGTCATGTTTGAGACAACAGTGACTTAGACATTGGACATGTTTGACACAACAAGGACTGAGACACGGGACATGCCTGAGAAACAGAGACTGTGACAATGGACAAATGTGATACAACAGGGAATGAGAGAGTGCATATATCTGAGAACAAAGGGACTGATACAGGAGACACATATGAGTCAACAGGGTTTGAGATCATGGACATATCTGAGACAACAGTGAATGAGACTGTGAACATGGGTGAGACAACAGGCACTGAGACAGTGGACAAGTGGGATACAACAGGGAATGAGAGAGTGGATATGTCTGAGGCAAGAGGAACTGACACAGTGGACACATCTGAGTCAACAGAGTTCGAGAAAATGGACCTGTCTGAGACAATAGAGGCTGAGACAGTTGAAATGTCAGAGCCAGTGAACAAGTCCTGTGTGATGATGCGACTGAGACAGTGGACACATCTGAGACAACAGGGACTGAGAAAGTGTACAAATCTGAGACAACCAGGACTGAGACAGTAGACATATCTGATACAACAGGCACTGAGACAGTGGATATGTCTGACACAACAGCGACTGTCGCAGTGTAAATGATTGTCTGAGACAACAGGGATTGAGAAAGTGGATATGTTCTTAAAAACAGGGACTGAGACAGGGGACATATCTGAAACAACAGGGACTGTGACAGTGGACATGTCTGTGACAATGCGGACTGACACAGTGTACACATCTGAGCCAATTTGACTGAGACAGTAGACGTATATAAGACAACAGGGACTGACACAGTGGACATGTCTGAGCCAGTGGACATGTCATGTTTGAGACTTCAGGGACTGAGACACTGGACATGTGTGAGTCAACAGGTACTGAGAAAGTGGATATGTGTGTGACAACAGGGACTAAGTCTGTGGACATGTCTGAGAAAAGAGGGAATGACTTTGTACATATCTGAGATAACAGGGACTCAGACAGTGGCCATGTCTGTGACAACAGGGAATGAGACAGTGGACATGTCTTGTCTGAGACAACAGGGATTTAGAAAGTTGATATGTTCTGAAAAAACAGGGACTGAGACAGTGGACATGTCTGAGACAACAGGGACTTAGACTGTGGACATATGAGATAACAGTGAGTGAAACCGCGGACATGTCTGAAACAACAGGAACAGAGACAGTGGACATGTCTGAGACAGTAGACATGTCCTGTCTGAAAAGACAGGAACTTAGACTGTGGACACATCCTAGACAACAAGGACTGAGACAGTGGACATATCTGAGACAACTGGGACTGAGAGAGTGGATATGTCTGAGAAAAAAGGGACTGATACAGTAGATATGTTTCAGACAACAGAGACTTGGATAGTGGACACATCTGGAACAAACAGGACTGATACAGTGGACATATCTGATACAACAGGGAGAGAGACAGTGGACATGTCTGAGACAACAGAGACTGAGACAGTGGACATGTCTGTGACAACACGTACTGGGACAGAGGACACATCTGAGCCACCTGGAATGAGACAGTCAGCGTATATAAGACAACAGGGGCTGAGACAGTCAACATGCCTGAGCGAGTGGAAATGTCATGCCTGAGACATCAGGGACTGAGCCACTGTACATGTCTGCGTCAACAGGGATTGAGAAATTGGACATGTCTTGTCTGAGAAAACAGGGATTTAGAAAGTTGATATGTTCTGAAAAATCAGGGACTGAGACAGTGGACATGTCTGAGACAACAGGGACTGAGACAGTGGACATATCTGAGACAACAGGGACTGAGACAGTGGACATAGCTGAGACAAAAGGTACTGAGACCGTGGACATGTCTGAGGCACAGAGACTGAGACAGTGTACATGTATAAGACAAGAGGGACTGAGATAGTGGACATGTCTGAGACAACAGGGACTTAGACATTGGACATGTCTGACACAACAGGGACTGAGACATGTGATGTGCCTGAGAAACAGGGACTGAGACAGTGGACAAATTTGGTACAACAGGAAATAGGACAGTGGATGTGTCTGAGACCAAAGGGACTGAGACAGGGACACGTATGAGTCAAGAGGGTTTGAGGTCATGGACATGTCTAAGACAACAGGGACTGAGACATTGTACATGTCTGAGTCAACAGGGACTGAGAAAGTGGACATGCCTGGGACAACAGGGACATGTTTGAGACCACAGGTAATATGTCTGTGGACATGTCTGAGCAAAGAGGGAATGACATTGGACATATCTGAGATAACGGGGACTCAGACAGTGGACATGTCTGAGACAACAGAGAATGAAATAGTGGACATGTCTTGTCTGAGACCACAGGGATTGAGAAAATGGATATGTTCTGAAAAAACAGGGACTGAGACAGTGGATATGTCTTAGAGAACAGGGACTGAGGCCGCAGACATGTCTGAGACAGCAGGGAGTTAGACATTGGACATGTCTGAGATAACAGTGACAGAAACCGTGGACATGTCTGAAACAACAGGGACAGAGGCAGTGGACATATCTGAGACAAAAGCGACTGTGACATTGGACATTTCTGAGACAAACGGGAGTGAGACTGTGGAAATGTCAGAGACAATAGACAATGAGACTGTTGACATATCTGAGACAGTACACATGTACTGTCTGAAAAGGCAGGAACTTTGACTGTGGACACATCCTAGACAACAGGGACTGAGACAGTGGTCATATCTGAGACAAAAGGGACTGAGACAGTGGAAATATTTGAGACAACAGGGACTGATACAGTGGATATGTTTGAGAAAACAGGGACATGGACATTGGACACTTCTGAAACAACGAGGACTGAGACAATGGACATATCTGGACAACAGCGACAGTGACAGTGGACATGTCTGAGACAACAGGGACTGATACAGTGGAACATGTCTGTGACAACATGAACTGGGACAGTGGACAAATCTGAGCAGCCTGGAATGAGAGAGTAGATGTATATAAGACAACGGGGATTGAGACAGTGGACATGTCTGAGCCAGTGGACATGTCATGTCTGAGACAACATTGACTGAGACATTGTACATATCTGAGCCATCAGAGACAGAGAAAGAGGACATGTCTGAGACAAAGGGTCTGAAACAGTGGACATGTCTGAGACAAAAGGTACTAAGACCGTGGACATGTCTGAGACAACAGGGAATGATACTGTGGACATGTCTGAGACAATGGGAATTGAGACCTTGGACATGTCTGAGACAACAGGTACTGAGACAGTGGACATATCTGAGACAACAGGGACTGAGACAGTGGACATATCAGAGACAAAGGGTACTGAGACCATGGACATGTCTGAGACAACAGGGAATGAAACTGTGGACATGTCTGAGACAATGGGAACTGAGACCTTGGACATGTCTGAGACAACAGGGACTGAGACAGTCAACATGTCTAAGACAACACGGATTGAGATAGTGGACATGTCTGAGACAATAGGGACTGAGACAGTGGACAGGTCTGAGTCAACAGGGACTTAGACATTGGACATGTCTGACACAACAGGGACTGAGACAGGGGTCATGCCTGAGAAACAGGGACTGAGACAATGGTCATATCTGAGACAACAGGGACTGAGACAGTGGAATTATTTGAGACAACGGGGACTGATACAGTGTATATGTTTGAGACAACAGGCACATGGACAGTGGACAAGTCTGAAACAACCAGGACTCAGACAATGAACATGTCTGGAGAACAGAGACAGTGACAGTGGACATGTCTGAGACAAAAGGTACTGAGACCGTGGACATGTCTGAGACAACAGGGAATGATACTGTGGACATGTATGAGACAATGGGAACTGAGACCTTAGACATGTTTGTGACAACAGGGACTGAGATAGTGGACATATCTGAGACAACAGGGACTGTGATAGTGGACATGTCTGAGACAACAGGTACTGAGACAGTGGACATAGCTGAGACAAAAGTTAACGAGACCGTGGACATGTCTGAGACAACAGGGAATGACACTGTGGACATGTCTGAGACAATGGGAACTGAGACCTGGGACATGTCTGAGACAACAGGGACTGAGACAGTGGACATGTCTGAGACAACACGGGTTGAGATAGTGGACATGTCTGAGACAGCAGGGACTGAGAAAGTGGACATGTCTGAAACAACAGGGACTTAGACATTGGACATATCTGACACAACAGGGACTGAGACACGGGACATGCCTAAGACAACTGGGACTGAGACAGTGGACATATCTGAGGCAACAGGGATTGAGACAGTGGACATGTCTGAGACAAATGGTACTGAGTCCATGCTCATGTCTGAGACAACGGGGAATGTCACTGTGGACATGTCTGAGACAATGGGAACTGAGACTTTGGACATGTCTGAGACAATACTTACTGAGACAGTGGATATGTCTGAGACAACAGGGACTTAGAATTTGGACATGTCTGACACAACAGGGACTGAGACCCAGGACATGCCAGAGAAACAGGGACTGAGTCAGTGGACAAATTTGATACAACAGGGAATGAGACAGTGGACATATCTGAGACCAAAGGGAGTGAGACAGTGGACATGTATCAACAGGGTTTGAGGACATGGACATGTCTGAGACAACAGGGACTGAGACAGTGGAAATGGCTGAGAAAATAGGTACTGTGACAGAGGGCAAATGGTATACAACAGGGAATGTGACTGTGGACATGTCTGAGACAAGAGGGACTGAGACATTGGACACATCTGAGTCTATAGGTTTCGAGACAATGGACCTGTCTGAGACAATAGAGGCTGAGACAGTTGAAATATCTGAGCCAGTGAACAAGTCCTGTTTGAGATGACAGTGACTGAGACAGTGGACACATCTGAGACAACAGGGACTGAGACAGTGGACATGTCTGAGACAACTGGGACTGAGACAGTGGACTTGTCTGAAACATCAGAGACTGAGACTGAGACTGAGACAGTTGACATATCTGAGACACTGGACAGGTCCTGTCTGAGAAGACAGGAACTTAGACTGTGGACACATCCTAGACAATAGGGACTGAGACAGTGGACATATCTGAGACAACAGGTACTGAGACAGTGTAAATGTCTGACTCAACAGGGACTGAGACAGTGGATATGTTTGAGACAACAGGGACTTGTACAGTGTACGAATCTGAAACATCCAGGACTGAGACAGTGGACTTATCTGAGACAAGACGGACTGAGACAGTGGACATGTCTGAAACAACAGGGACTGAGACATTGGACATGTCTGTGACAACACGGACTGGGACAGTGGACACATCTGTGCCACCTGGACTGATACAGTAGACGTATACAAGACAAAAGGGACTGAGACAGTGGACATGTCTGAGCCAT
Organism: Rhizomys pruinosus; assembly: GCA_009823505.1. Taxonomy (NCBI): domain Eukaryota; kingdom Metazoa; phylum Chordata; class Mammalia; order Rodentia; family Spalacidae; genus Rhizomys; species Rhizomys pruinosus. The sequence goes on from VZQC01008386.1 coordinate 2,665,482, forward strand.
TGGACATGTCATATCTAAGAAAACAGTGACTGAGACATTGGACATGTCTGAGTCAACACGTACTGAGAAAGTGGACATGTCTCGGACAACAGGAAATTACTTTTTTGACATGTGTGAGCAAAGAGCGCATGATATTGGACATATCTGTGATAACGGGACTTAGAGAGTGGACATCTCTGAGACAATAGGGAATGAGACAGTGGACATGTCTTGTCTGAGACAACAGGGATTGAGAAAGTTGATATCTTCAGAAAAAACAGGGACTGAGACAGTGGACATGTGTGAGACAACAGGGACTGAGGCCGCAGACATGTCTGAGACAACAGGGACTGTGACATTGGACATTTCTGAGACAAAGCGGAGTGAGACAGTGGACATGTCAGAGACAACAGACACTGAGACAGTTGACATGTCTGATACAGTACACATGTCCTGTCTGAGAAGACAGGAACTTGGACTGTGGACACATCCTAGACAACAAGGACAGAGACAGTGGATATGTCTGAGACAAGAGGAACTGATACAGTGGATATTTTTGAGACAACAGGGACTTGGACAATGGACACGTCTGAAACAAGCGGGACTGAGGGAGTGGACATATCTAAGACAACAGGGACTGAGACATTGGACCTGTCTGAGATAACCGGGACTGAGACAGTGGACATGTCTGTGACAACATGGATTCGGAGAGTGGACACATCTGAGCCACATGGACTGAGACACTAGATGTATGTAAGAAAACAGAGAACAGGGAATGAGAAAGTGGACATGTCTGGGACAACAGGGATTAAGTCTGTGGACATGTCTGAGGAAAGAGGGAATGACATTGGACATATCTGAAATAACGGGGACTCAGACAGTGGACATGTCTGGGACAACAGGGAATCAGACAGTGGACTTGTCTGAGACAACAGGGATTGAGAAAGTGCATATGTTCTGAATAAACAGGGACTGAGACACTGGATATGTCTTGACAACAGGGAATGAGGCCGCAGACATGTCTGAGACAACACGGACTGAGTTAGTGGACATCTCTGAGAAAACAGGGACTGAGACAGTGGAAATATCTGAGACAACAGGGACTTAGACATTGGACATGTCTGACACAACAGGGACTGAGACAGGGACATGCCTGAGAAACAGGGACTGAGACTGTGGACAAATGTGATACAACATGGAATGAGAGAGTGGATATGTCTAAGACGAAAGGGACTGAGACAGGGGACATGTATGAGTCAACAGGGTCTGAGATCATGGACATGCCTGATACAACAGGGACTGAGACTGTGGACATGGCTGAGACAACAGGCACTGAGACAGTGGACAAGTGGGATATGACAGGTAATGAGACAGTGGACATGTCTGAGGCAAGAGGGACTGACACAGTGTACACATCTGCGTCAACAGGGTAAGAGAAAATGGGCCTGTATGAGACAGTAGAGGCTGAGACAGTTGAAATGTCTGAGCCAGTGAATAAGTCACTGAGATGTCAGCGAATGAGATGGTGGACATATCTGAGACAACAGGGACTGAGACAGTGTACAAATCTGAGACAACCAGGACTGAGACAGTGGTCATATCTGAGACAACAGGGACTGAGACATTGGACATGTCTGAGACAACAGGGTCTGAGGCAGTGGACATGTCTTGACTGAGACAACAGGGATTGAGAAAGTGGATATGTTCTGAAATAAAAACATTGACTGAGACACTGGACATATCTGAAACAACAGGGAATGAGACAGTGGACATGTCTGTGACAACACGGACTTGGTCACTTTACACATCTGAGCCACTTTGACTGAGACAATAGGCGTATATAAGACAACAGGGACTGAGAAAGTGGACATGTCTGAGTCAACAGTGACTGAGAAAGTGGACATGTCTGGGACAACAGGGACTAAGTCTGTGGACATTTCTGAGAAAAGAGGCAATGACATTGGACATATTTGAGATAATGGGGAATCAGACAGTGGACATGTCTGTGACAATATGGAATGAGGCAGTGGACATGTCTTGTTTGAGACAACAGGGATTTAGAAAGTTTATATGTTCTGTAAAACAGAGACTGAGTCAGTGGACATGTCTGAGACAACAGGAACATAGACTATGGACATATCTGAGATATCAGTGACTGAAACCGTGGACATGTCTGAAATAACAATAACAGAGACTGTGGACATGTCTGAGACAACAGGGACTGTGACACTGGACATTTCTGAGACAAAGGGGAGTGAGACAGTGGACATATCAGAGACAACAGACAATGAGACAGTTGACATGTCTGAGAGAGTAGACATGTCCTGTCTGAAAAGACAAGAACTTAGACTGTGGACACATCCTAGACAACAGGGACTGAGACAGTGGACATATCTGAGGCAACTGGGACTGAGAGAGTAGACATGTCTGAGACAAAAGGGTCTGATACAGTGGTTATGTTTCAGACAACAGGGACTTGGACAGTGGACACGTCTGGAACAACCGGGACTGAGACAGTGGACATATATGAGACCACAGGGACTGAGAAAGTGGACATGTCTGAGACAACAGAGACAGAGACAGTGCACTTGTCTGTGACAACACGGACTGGGACAGTGGACACATCTGAGCCGTCTGGAATGAGACAGTTGGTGTATATAAGACAACAGGGACTGAGACAGTGGACATGTCTGAGCGAGTGGACATGTCATGTATGAGAGAACAGGGACTGAGACATTGGACATGTCTGAGTCAACAGGGATTTAGTAAGTGGATATTTCAGGGACAACGGGGACTGACACAGTGGATATGTCTGAAACAACAGGTATTGAGACAGTGGATATGTCTGAGACAAGAGGGACTGAGACATTGGACATATCTGAGACAAACAGTAGTGAGACAGTGGACATATCTGAGACCATAGGGACTGAGACAGTGGACATGTCATCAGGGACAGAGAAAGTGGACATGTCTGAGAGAAAAGGGACTGAGACAGTGGACATGTCTGAAACACAAGGTACTGAGATCGTAGACATGTCTGAAGCAACAGGGAATGACACTTTGCACATGTCTGAGACAATAGGAACTGAGACCTTGCACATATCTGAGACAATAGGGACTGAGACAGTGGACATGTCTGAGCCAGTGGACATGTCATGTCTGAGACAACAGGGACTGAGACATTGGACATGTCTGAGTCAACAGGGACTGACGCAGATGATATGTCTGAAACAACAGGGTCAGAGACAGTGGACACGTCTGACACAATAGGGAATGAGACAGTGGACATGTCTGTTACAACTGCGATTTAGTGCGTGTTCATGTCTGAGACAATGGGGAGTGAGACAGGCCACATGTCTGAAACAACAGGGACTGAGACAATAGATATATCTGAGAAAACAGGGACTGAGACATTGCACATGTCTGAGACAACAGGGACTGAGAGGATGAACATGTCTGAGACAACAAGGTCTGAGACCACGGACATGACTGAGAGAACAGGGACTGAGAAAGTGGACATGTCTGGGACAACAGGGACTAAGTCTGTGGACATGTCTGAGGAAAGAGGGAATGACATTGGACATATCTGAGATAACGTGGAGTCAGACAGTGGACATGTCTGAGACAACAGGGAATGAGACAGTGGACATGTCTTGTCTGAGACAACAGGGATTGAGAAAGTGGATATGTTCTGAAAAAACAGGGACTGAGACAGTGGATACGTCTTAGACAACAGGGACTGAGGCTGCAGACATGTCTGCACAACAGGGACTGATACAGTGGACATGTCTGAGACAACAGGGACTTAGACCATGGACATGTCTGAGATAACAGTTACAGAAACCGTGGACATGTCTGAAACAACAGGGACAGAGACAGTGGACGTCTGAGACAACAGGGACTGTGAGATTGGACATTTCTGAGACAAAGGGGAGTGAAACAGCGGAAATGTCAGAGACAACAGAGAATGAGATTGTTGAAATGTCAGACATAGTACACATGTCCTGTCTGAGAAGACAGGAAATTAGACTGTGGACACATCCTAGACAACAGGGACTGAGACAGTGGTCATATCTGGGACAAAAGGGACTGAGACAGTGGAAATATTTGAGACAAAAGGGACTGATACAGTGGATATGTTTGAGACAACAGGTACATGGACAGTGGACACGTCTGAAACAACCAGGACTGAGACAATGGATATATCTGGACAACAGCAACTGAGACAGTGGACATGTCTGAGACAACAGGGACTGTTACATTGGACATGTCTGTGACAACACTGACTGGGACAGTGGACACATCTGAGCTGCCTGAAATGAGACAGTAGACGTATATAAGATAATGGGGACTGAGATAGTGAACCTGTCTGAGACAGTGGACATGTCATGTCTGAGACAACGGGACAGAGACATTGGACATGTCTGAGTCAACAGGGACAGAGAAAGTGGACATGTCTGAGACAAAAGGGACTGAGACAGTGGACATGTCTGAGACAAAAGGTACTGAGACCGTGGACATATCTAAGACAACAGGGAATGACACTTTGGAGATGTCTGAGACAATGGGAACTGAGACCTTGGACATGTCTGAGACAACAGGGACTGAGACAGTGGACATGTCTAAGCCAGTGGACATGTCATGTCTGAAACAACAGGGACGGAGACATTGGACATGTCTGAGTCAACAGGGACTGAGAAAGTGGACATTTCAGGGACAACAGGGACTGACACAGTGGATATGTCTGAAACAACAGGTATTGAGACAATGGACATGTCTGAGACAAGAGGGACTGAGACATTGGACATATCTGAGACGAACAGTAGTGTGACAGCGGACATATCTGAGACCATACAGACTGAGACAGTGGACATGTCTGAGACAACAGGGACTGATACAGTTGATATGTCTGAAACAACAGGGTCTGATACAGTGGACACGTCTGACACAACAGGGAATGAGACAGTGGACATGTCTGGTACAACTGCGATTTAATGCGTGTTCATGTCTGAGACAATGGGGACTGAGACAGGCCACATGTCTGAAACAACAGAGACTGAGACAGTAGATATATCTGAGACAACAGGGACTGAGACAGTGCACATGTCTGAGACAACAGGGTCTGAGAGGGTGGACATGTCTGAGACAACAGGGTCTGAGACCATGGACATGACTGAGAGAACAGGGACTGAGAAAGTGGACATGTCTGGGGCAACAGGGACTAAGTCTGTGGACATGTCTGAGGAAAGAGGGAATGACATTGGACATATCTGAGATAACGGGGACTCATACAGTGGACATGTCTGAGACAACAGGGAATGAGACAGTGGACATGTCTTGTCTGATACAACAGGGAATGAGAAAGTGGATATGTTCTGAAAAAACAGGGACTGAGACAGTGGATATGTCTTAGACAACAGGGACTGAGGCCGCAGACATGTCTGAGATAACAGGGACTGATACAGTGGACATGTCTGAGACAACACGGACTGAGGTAGTGGACATCTCTGAGACAACAGGGACTGAGTCAGTGGACATGTCTTAGACAATAGGGACTTAGACATTGGACATGTCTGACACAACAGGGACTGAGACATGGGACATGCCTGAGAAACAGGGACTGAGACAGTGGACAAATGTGATGCAACAGGGAATGAGACAGTGGATATGTCTAAGACCAAAGGGACTGAGACAGGGGACACATATGAGCCAACAGGGTATGAGATCATGGACATGTCTGATACAACAGGGACTGAGACTGTGGACATGGCTGAGGCAAGAGGGACTGACACAGTGTACACATCTGAGTCAACAGGGTAAGAAAAATGGGCCTGTCTGAGACAATAGAGGCCAAGGCATTTGAAATGTCTGAGCCAGTGAATAAGTCCTGTCATGCCTGAGAAACAGGGACTGAGACAATGGACATATCTGAGACAACAGTGACTGAGACATTGGACATGTCTGAGACAACAGGGACTGAGGCAGTGGACATGTCTTGTCTGAGACAACAGGGATTGAGAAAGTGGATATGTTCTGAAAAAAATACAGGGACTGAGACAGTGGACATATCTGAAACAACAGGGACTGATACAGTGGACATGTCTGTGACAACACAGACTGGGTCACTATACACATCTGAGCCACTTTGACTGAGACAGTAGACGTATATAAGACAACAGGGACTGAGACAGTGGACATGTCTGAGTCAACAGTGACTGAGAAAGTGGACATGTCTGGGACAACAGAGACTAAGTCTATGGACATGTCTGAGAAAAGAGGGAATGACATTGGACTTATCTGAGATAATGGGGACTCAGACAGTGGCCATGTCTGTGACAACAGGGAATGAGACAGTGGACATGTCTTGTCTGACACAACAGGGATTTAGAAAGTTTATATGTTCTGTAAAACAGGGACTGAGACAGTGGACATGTCTGATACAACAGGGACTTAGACTGTGGACATATCTGAGATAACAGTGACTGAAACCGTGGACATGTCTGAAACAACAATAACAGAGACAGTCGACATGTCTGAGACAACAGGGACTGTGACTCTGGACATTTCTGAGACAAAGGGGAGTGAGACAGTGGACATATCGGAGACAACATACAATGAGACAGTTGACATGTCTGAGACAGCAGACATGTCCTGTCTGAAAAGACAGGAACTTAGACTGTGGACACATCGTAGACAACAGGGACTGAGACAGTGGACATATCTGAGACAACTGGTACTGAGAGAGTAGACATGTCTGAGACAAAAGGGACTGATACATTGCATATGTTTCAGACAACAGGGACTTGGACAGTGGACACGTCTGGAACAACTGGGACTGAGACAGTGGACATACATGAGACAACAGGGACTGAGAAAGTGGACATGTCTGAGACAACAGAGACTGAGACAGTGGACATGTCTGTGACAACACGGACTGGGATGTTGGACACATCTAAGCCACCTGGACTGAGAGTCGGTGTATATAAGACAACAGGGACTAAGACATTGGACATATCTGAGACAACTGGGACTGAGAGATTAGACATGTCTGAGAAAAAGGGACTGATACATTGGATATGTTTCAGACAACAGGGACTTGGACAGTGGACACGTCTGGAACAACTGGGACTGAGACAGTGGACATATATGAGACAACAGGGTCTGAGAAAGTGGACATGTCTGAGACAACAGAGACTGACACAGGGGACATGTCTGTGACAACACGGAATGGGAAAGTGGACACATCTGAGCCACCTGCACTGAGACAGTCGGTGTATATAAGACAACAGGGACTGAGACAGTGGACATGTCTGAGCCAGTGGACACGTCATGTCTGAGACAACAGGGACTGAGACATTTTACATGTCTGAGTCAACAGGGACTGAGACATTTTACATGTCTGAGTCAACAGGGACTGAGAAAGTGGACATTTCAGGGACAACAGGAACTGACACAGTGGATATGTCTGAAACAACAAGTATTGAGATAGTGGACATGTCTGAGACAAGAGGGCCTGAGACTTTGGACATATCTGAGACAAACAGTTGTGAGACAGTGGACATATCTGAGACCATAGGGACTGAGACAGTGGACATGTCTGAGACAACAGGGACTGACAGAGTTGATATGTCTGAAACAACAGGGTCTGAGACAGTGGACATGTCTGACACAACAGGGAATGAGACAGTGTACATGTCTGGCACAACTGTGATTTAGTTCATGTTAATGTCTGAGACAACAGGGACTGAGACAGTGCACATGTCTGAGACAACAGGGCCTGAGACAATGAGACAATGGACATGTCTGAGACAACAGGGTCTGATGCCATGGACATGACTGAGAGAACAGTTACTGAGAAAGTGGACATGTCTGGGACAACAGGGACTAAATCTGTGGACATGTCTGAGGAAAGAGAGAATGACATTGGACATATCTGAGATAACGGGGACTCATAGAGTAGATATGTCTGAGACAACAGTAAATGATTGAGTGGACATGTCTTGTCTGATACAACAGGGATTGAGAAAACGGATATGTTCTGAAAAACAGGGACTGAGACAGTGGATATGTCTTAGACAACAGGGACTGAGGCCGCAGTTATGTCTGAGACAACAGGTACTGATACAGTGGACATGTCTGAGACAACAGGGACTTAGACCATGGACATGTCTGAGATAACAGTGACAGAAACTATGGACAAGTGGGATACGACAGGGAATGAGACAGTGGACATGTCTGAGGCAAGAGGGACTGACACAGTGGACACATCTGTGTCAACAGTGTTGAAGAAAATGGACCTGTCTGAGACAATAGAGGCTGAGACTGTTGAAATGTCTGAGCCAGTGAACAAGTCCTGTCTGAGATGACAGCGACTGAGACAGTGGACATATCTGAGACAACAGGGACTGAGACAGTGTACATATCTGAGACAACCAGGACTGAGAAAGTGGACATATCTGAGACAAAGGGACTGAGACAGTGGACATGTCTGAGACAACAGTGACTGAGGCAGTGGACATGTCTTGTCTGAGACAAAAGGAATTGAGAAAGTGGATAGGTTCTGAAAAATCAGGGACTGAGACAGTGGACATATCTGAAACAACAGGGACTGAGACAGTGGACATGTCTGTGACAACACGGACTGGGACAGTGTACACATCTGAGCCACTTTGACTGAGACGTATATAAGACAACAGGGACTCAGACAGTGGACATGTCTGAGCCAGTGGACATGTCATGTCTGAGACTACAGGGACTGAGGTGAAGGAGGAGGTGGAAGAGGAGAAAGACAAAAAGGAGAAGGTGGAAGAGGAGGAGGAGGTTGTGGAAGAAGAGAAGGAGGTGGAGGAGGAGGTGGAGGAGGAGAAAGACAAAAAGGAGGAGGTGGAAGAGGAGGAGGATGTGGAGGAGGAGGATGACAAAGAGGCGGTGGAAGAGGAGGACGACATGGAAGAGGAAGAGGAGGAGTAGGATCATATGAACCTAAAAATCTACAAAGGAGGAGGAGGTGGAGGTGGAGAAGGAGGTGGAGGAAGAGAAAGAGGAAGTGGAGAGGAGGAGGAATAGGAGGAAGAGGAGGAATAGGAGGAGGAAGAGGAAGAATAGAAGGAGGAGATGGGGGAAGATGAAGAGGAGGAGGAGGTGGTAGAGGATGAGTCGGAAGATGAAGAGGAGGAGGAATAGCAGGGGGAGGAAGAGAAGGAGGAGGAGGTGAAGCATGAGGTGGAGGAGGAGAAAGACAAAAAGGAGGAGGTGGAAAAGGAGGAGCAGGAGGTTGTGGAAGAGGAGGAGGTGGTGGAGGAGGACGTGGAAGAGGAGGAGAAAGAAGAATAGGAGGAGGAGCTGGAAGAGGAGGAGGAGATGGAGGAGGTGGAGGAAGAGAAGATGGAGGATGATGTGGAGTAGAAGGAGGAAGATGACGACGAGGAGGTGGAGGAGGAGGAGGTGGAAGATGAAGAGGAGGAGGAATAGGAGGAAGAGGAGGAATAAGAGGAGGAGGAAGAGGAAGAAGAGGAGGAAGAATAGGAGGAGGATGTGAAGGAGGAGGTGGAGGAGGAGAAAGACGAGGAGGATGAGGAGGAATAGGAGGAGGAGTAGGAGGTCTTGGAGGAGGAAGAAGACAAAGAGGAAGAGGATTAGGTGGAGGAGGAGGCAGGAGGAGGGACGAAGATGAAGGGGAGGAGGAGGAAGAAGAGGATGAAGAGGAAGAAGAGGAGGAGGATCCTATTATCCTACAAATCTATGAAGGAGGAGGAAGAGGAGAAAGAGGAATATGAAGACAAAGAGGAGGAGTAATTAAAAGAGGAGGTGGAGGAGGAGAAAGAGCAAGAGGAGGAGGTGGAAGAGGAGGAGGAGTAACAGGAGGAGAAAGATTAAGAGGATGAAGAGGTGGAGGTGGAGGATGAAGAGGAGAAAGATGAGGTAGGATGAGGAGGTGGAAAAGGAGGAGGAGCTGGAAGAGGAGGAGCAGGGAGATGGAGAGAGAGAGAGAGAGAGAGAGAGAGAGAGAGAGAGAGAGAGAACTGGAAAAAAATACCAAAACGTTGGACTAAAGGAAAGTTGCCCCTTCTGGTCTCTGGTTGGGTGGGTGGGGCACTGATTGTAAGAATGTTGGGTGGGTGGGAGACTAGGCATGCAGATACCCTGGGAAGAAAATGAAGAAGCAATGAGGGTCTTGAAGTATTAATCAATCATCAATCAATCTTATCATCAATCAATCTTATCATCATCAACAACAACAACGACAACAATATCAAGGGGGAATAACCACAGTAATATCCCAAGGCAGGTATATGTAGATAGACCTGTTTATTTAGTTTATCTTTCTGTTTTCAGTCTGTGAATGAATAATGCCAAAGTTAGGGTTAAGATAAGATTAACTGGGAGTGGGGTGTGGTGGCACACGCCTTTAATCCTAGCACTTGGGAGGCAGAGTCAGGCGGATCTTTGTGAGTTCAAGGCCACCCTGCTCTACAAAGTGAGTTCCAGGACAGCTGGGGCTACGGAGAGACCCTGTCTCTAAAAGACAAAAAAAAAAAAAAGATTACCTGGTGTGTCTCTGTGGGCAAGGGGCAGATAATCACAGGGAGTCTGAGTCTGAGAGAGAGAGAGAGAGAGAGAGAGAGAGAGAGAGAGAGAGAGAGAGAGAGAGAGAGAGAGAAAGAGAATACCAATCGAAAAAAATGTAAAAAATGAGAGTGGATCAGAAACACAAATAATAACAAAATATAAACATAAAAAGAAGTAAACTAATAGATGAGAAATGGGAAAGCAATATTAAGAGATAAGAGAATACATACACTGATAATAAAAGCAAAAATGAAAACAAGATAGGATAGATAAGATGAAAGCCCTAACGAAGAAAAATAATAATAAAACATAAAGATAAACAAAAAGATTTAAAAAACACAGATGTGAGGTTCAATAAATTAATAAGAGAAAAAGGACAATAATAGATAGATAAAAGGAGCACGCCTTTAATCCTAGCACTTGGGAGGCAGAGGTAGGAGGATCTCTGTGACTTCAAGGCCAGCCTGGTCTACAGAGCAAGGTCTATGACAGCCAGAGCTCCAGGGAGACCCTGCCTCAAAAAGACAAAACAAAAATAAAAAGAAAAAAAAAACGAACACCAAAAAAACGAGATAACATACTAAACAGTAATAAAGGATAAAGCTTAAGATCAAAAGGGGAAAAAAGGAGGGTAAAAATTAACAGAAAGTGAGCAAAATGGGGAATAGATATATGTAACCATGGAGATTCATGAGAATTAATACTAAGGATAAGATTAAAAATGCGAGATAAGGGATGGAGAGATGGTTCAGTGGTTAAGAGCACTGACTGCTCTTGCAGAGTGAGTTCACGGCCAGCTGGGACTATAGGGAGCCCCTGTCTTAAAAACAAAAACAACCAAAAACCAAGCAAGCAAGCAAACAAACAAGCAATAAATCACCTCGAGAGGACATAAAAGAAAAAAAGATAAAATAGAAAATATACCATAAGAAAAGATACTAAGGAAAAATGAAAATAGGATAAAAGTTGGGATGAAACAATATATTATAAAAAAAACTGAAAGAAAAAAAGAGATGAAAATGAAATTATAGACAGATAAGAAAAGGTACATTGGCTAAGATAAAAGATAAGATACTATAATAAAGGGAGACGGCTAAGACGAAAATGATAAGAGGGCAAAAGATAAAAGCCTGACAGTAGATGAGCGATTAGAAAAAAAGATGGGAATTCATCTTTAATTAATATATTTCTTACTTGTCCATAATAAAACTCGAGATAAGAAGTTAGATTCAAAAGGATAAAGGCTAGGCAGAGGCAGGCAGATCTTTGTGACTTTAAGGCCAGCCTGGTCTGCAGAGCGAGTTCCAGGAAAATTGGAGCTACAAGGCTACAGGGCAACCCTGTATCAAAAAGACCCCCCCCCCCAAAAAAAAATAGAAAGTATAAAGCCCAACAAGACCTGTCAGCAAACATGAAAGGTAAAAGAATAAAATAAGTAAAAAAATGAAAAAATAGTGAAATGTGTAAAAAATAATAATAACAAACAAACAAAACAAAAAAAAGCACCATTGTTTTGCCTGTCCTCAATACTTACTGGCAAGTGAAGCTACCCTGTTGTTGCCGCTTTATTTGCGATCCTTCAAAGACAATGAAACACATCTTTTCAACTTTCCAATATGGAATGAAGATTCATGTCTCTCCAAGAACCCTCCGAACCTTCAGTGCAAGATGGAGACTGCTGAGACGTCCAGTACAGGAAGATCAAGACAGGACGCAGTGCTTACCAGATGTCATTTCGTGACCACTGGAAGAGCAGACCCCACCCAGTGTGGAGCACAAGGCCAGAACTGAAGACGCTTGTTTGGGCTTGCCAAGGAAGAGTCTTCAAACAATTCCTTAAGGAATAAATAAATACATGACAACTTTCAGCCTTCTGGTTTAGGTCTGTGAATTAATAAATACCAAAGTTAGCTTGAGGTTACTGTTACTATGGGGAGGGGGCAAAAATCATGGGGAGTCTCAGTCTCAGGGAGAGAGAGAGAGAGAGAGAGAGAGAGAGAGAGAGAGAGAGAGAGGAGAGAAAGATGGAATAAAAAATAAATCAACAAAACTTTGGACTAAAGGAGAGAAAGTTGTCCATCCTCTGACCCGAATGTCTGGCTGTTGCCCAAGGGGGCTAGGCATGCCAGTCCTCTGTCAAAAAAGAAAATAAAAGTGTCAACCAAGGTGCTTACTACTTCAAAATACAAATAAATAGATGAATGAATGAATAAATAAATAAATAAATAAATAAATAAATAAATAACCTAAACAAAAAAAAGATGAGAAAAGGGAAAGGGGGTAGTAAAAGATGAGATAATATAAGTAAAAATGAAAATAAGGTAAGAGGCAGATCTCTGTGAGCTCAAGGCCGGCCTAATCTACAAAGTGAGTTCCAGGTAGGCCGGTCTGGACTAACTATATAGGGAGACCTTATCTCAAAAAGATTAAAAATAAAAATAATAATAATATGTGTATATAATACTCAGTACTAAGGAAAAGATAAAAACTCCAGATTAAAGGCATAGAGAGATCTAGTAGAAAACAGGCCAGAGATAAGCTAAGAAAAGATACACTTGGGTAAAAGAAATGAATGGGAAAGATAACTTAAGAAAGAAGTCCAAAGAAAGCCAGTCGGAGATAAGATAAAGGAAAACCAGACCTTTAGGACAAGATAAGAGATAAGAAAAAACAAAAGATAAAAACTAAAAGGCTGAAGGGAAATGAGAGCTTAGAAACCATGAAATAAAAGAGAGTTGGGAAAAGAGGGAGGTAAATAAGTCTCATCAGGAAAGATAAAATGATATAAGGTAAAGTAAAAAAATTCTGATAAATAAACATTAACAAAATAGTAAGATGTGTGTAGAAAGATAATAAAATATGTAAAAAAGAAAGTGAAAGTTACAAACAAGTAACAGATTTAGGGCCAAGTTTAGAATCAAGTATCAAAGATTGAATAAGGAAAGAGTAGGAAAGATGCAAGATAAGATAAATTGATATGATGAAATGAAAAATAAGTAAGATGAAAGAAAATAATAAAATAAGAAAAAAATAGAATGTAAAATAAGATAGCCAGGCGTGGTATACAATATATAATTAGATACAGGGCAAAAAGTGAGCTAAAATAAGAAGTCATAATAAAAGGACGAAAAAATTAAACGGAAAATAATGACCAACAGCAAAGATAAAAGATAAGATAAGACGAGCTAATAAATAAAAAGATTAGAAGATAAAAAGATAATTTAGGCAGCAGATCACCTGAGAAACTAGAAATGTGAAGAAAAGAGAGATTAAGGCAGATAAGACACTTCAGCAAAGATAAAATAAATAAAATAAAAAATGAAAAAAAAAAAGACTAAGGATAAGAAGACAAAGACTAGAGACAAAAGGAAAGGCGAGATCTAGTAGTAAACAACCGCTCCATAAGTAAAGAAGATTCTAAGGGAAAAGAAACAGGCTAGATAAATTAAGAAGCCATAAAAAAGTATCAGATATGAGGCAGAGGCAAATGCATGCAGATGCCATGCTGGTGTTGTTTCCCCTTCCCTGGTGAATGAAGGTGGAAGAAGAAAAAAAAATCTCTCCCCAGAAAATCTACCTGTCCTTTCTGCTTTTATTTTATTTTTGTTTTTTATCTATTTCATTATTTATTCCTTTATATATTTACGGATTTCTATATTCTATCTTTATTTAAGATTATGGGTAGGTCCATGCTGAGCTGGTTTGCTAGGTGTCCCTGGAACTCCTGGCCAGCTTGCCCAGCAAAATCCATTCTATAAGACGGGAATGAGAGGTTTTCCCGGGAGCTGCAGGATAGGACCTAAAGCAGTGGATCTGTCTGATTTCAGTAAGCCTGCATCCCCCCCTCAAGTGGCCAGCCACCCCGCCGAGTGCCAGCAGAAGCTGCTTCTCCTTCTAGTCCAGCTGCAGGGGCACTGTGTAGGTTGTGCAAGCTTCCCAGTCCAGGGACAATGACCTCACGCTGGCACCCACCACATCCTCAGAACGGTCCATAACCCTCCCTAGCCCTGGTTTCCCTGTGCACCTGCCACCTCCTTGGAACCTTTGGTCACCCTGGAGCCCCGTGGCTTGCGCATACACAGAGTAACATCACTGGCATGAGGAAGAGTTCAGTTGGGATCTTCTGAATTCCTAGGAACTTGTTTGGATATAACAGCTGACAACTCCTCTCATTCATTTCCCTGCCCCAAGGAGGGAATCACTGAGTGATTCAAGGAAAACTCTCTGAAGAATTAGGTCCCTGTACAAATTTCACAAGGTAAAATGCCTTGGGTTATTTATTTATTTATTTATTTATTTATTTATTTATTTATTTATTTACTTTTTATCTACTTATTTATTTATTCTTGTTTATTTATTGTTATGCTGTTATTTTATTCTTTATTAAAGAATACTAAATGAAAATAATAAATGAAAGAAAAAATTAAAATGTCTTGGGTTATTTATTTATTTCTTTATTTAGGTATGGATGATTTTTATTGTTGTTTTAGTATTATGCAGGGGAGTGTGTGGGTATCACTGCTGGAAGGAAGACCAAGGGCTGTGCATAGTTCAGTGGGACAGAAGAGAGCTGTGTTGTGAATTTTTTATTTTTATTTTTTTAGCCATTTTCCCCAGGTTGGGAGATATTTAAATGATCCAAGGATTGTTTCCCTTGGACAGAATTGGGAGCCAAATATTTTTCCAATGTGACCCAATGGAGGCAGCCCTCTTGAAGTAGGCAGGGACCAGGGGAGTTTGCTGGGAAGATGGGATGGAGGCTGAGCATCTTTAAAATCAGTCCTGACAAGCAGAGTAGGAAGCAGAATAGACAGGGTCTGTCCTTGTGACCCAGGCACAGAGGTTCCTAGAGTTTCGTGGGAAATCAAAGGAACCAACCAACTTCCTTCTCTATCAAAAACTGGAGCCTGGAGCAATTTCACCTATTAGGAAGGGTCTGTGGGCTTAAAATTTTCCCACAAACACCTCGGGTTTTCAGCAGCCTGACTTCGGGAATTAGCACAGTCCGAAGAAGATCAGGACTATCTAGGCCCGAAACAGCACCCACACACTGAAGATCACAGAGAACTCCACTCCCTTGGCATAGGCAGTTCAATTATGTATGTACCATCCTCCTCAAATATTGCCCTGTGGTCCATGGACCCAGATTCCATGCTGGTGTTGTTTTCCCTTTCCTGGTGAATGAAGGCCCAAGAAAAAAAAATCTGGCCCAAGAAGTATCTACCTGTCCTTTCCGGTTTTATTTTATTTTTGTTTTTTATCTATTTAATTATTTATGCCTTTATATATTTATGGATTTCTACATTCTATCTTTATTGAAGATTATGGGTAGGTCCACACTGAGCTGCTTTCCTCTTTCCATGATCAGGAAGGCAGAGAAAAATAAATTATTTTCCCAGAAAATTCTCTTGACATTTTTTTAATTTTGTTTCTTTAAAAGCCATAGTTATTTATTTAATTACTCACTTATTAATTTATTCATTCTTTTTTACCGTTAGGTGGCAGGGTTTCAATCTCTACTTAGGAAAGCCCTTTTTTGAGCAGTGATTATCAAAGGGCCTGTGCTGCCTTTCCAGGAGTCATACAGAGGAGCCAAGGAGAAACCCATTCCGAGGGTAGTATTCCAAGAAAGGTTCTGAATGTGGTTATAGGTTGAGGAATAGAGACCGTCGGAGTGGAGGCCGCTTGGAAATCAGCAGATACCAGGGTACTGAGAATGTCTCCTCCTAGACACTGTTCTCAGAATCATGACCCTTCTGTGAAGGGTGTGTCAGATGTCTGATGCTCAGAAGGTAAAGACCTCACAATGCCTCCAGGTAGCCACAGTCCTTCAAATACCTTTGAAATCCCAACAGTTTTGTGGTGAAATGAATCGCAGATTCTGAACCTTACAGAGATAATACATCATAAAACAGACTATTCCCCAAATGTAAACTACAGTGCTTTGTCAGGGATTTTCTTTTTTTGATTTTCTTTCTTCTTTGTTATTATTACTATTATTATTATTATTATTATTATTATTAATTTTTTATGTGTATGAGTGTACTGCTGCATGTAGGTTGGTGCAGCCGTGTCATGGACTGCAGTGGAATTCAGAAGAGGGTGCGGGATTCCCCTGGAACTGGATTTAAAGACGGTTCTTAGCCCCCATGTGGGTGCTGAGGATCGAACCCAGGTCCTCTGTAAGAGCAGTCGGCACTCTTAACTGCTAGGCCATCTCTCCAGCCCAGGAACGCCACTTCTAATTACACCAGATTACAAAAGTGATATAGCAAATATCAAAAGTACATGTTAACAGGCATTTTTAGGGGTGTCTAATACATATTTAACAGGATCCTAAGTATTGTAATTGGCATAAATGTGATTTCCACATTTCACCATCTCATGTTTAAGTTTCTTGTTTAAGATCTTGTGAAATACTTTACATGTCGCAACAAGAACTGCTTCTTCTCTCATGTATGGTGGGAGAAATAGTAAGCAGTAAGAAACAGGTCATCTTCCTGGAAATCTGCAAGGTAAACCAGGGTATGTCAATAATGACACACACACGAACTTCCTCCTAAAGCTCTGGAAATGTTTTCCCCAAGTCAGCAGCGGTGTCTTGGCAGTTAATAAGTTGACAGACTTGGAAACATTCATGATAGACATTCATGAGTTGATTCTGTGATGATGGCTGAGGTTTGGGCAGGGGAGTGTGTGCTAGCCCATGCACAAACAGGTACAAACAGAGTCCTATTTTTCAAAATGTTTTGGGAAAACTGTTTCCATTTTTCATGTGTAATAGACAGAACAAAGGTGACACTGTATGTTCACAACCAGCTCACACGCACCACCCCCCACCCAGCAGCAGGTCTTATGGAAATGTAGCCACGAAGTTCTCCACAGGCCAAAAGAGGAGAAAGAACTTCTCTGCTTCCCTGTGGCCATCCTCTACTATGTCGAAATAGTCAGCCATCCACAGCTCAGAGGGATTTCATGCTTTATCTTCAAGGATTTCTTTTCCCTGAAAAGATGATCAAGCAGTATCGCCATTTACTTTTTTTATGATTTTTCAATTCATATCTATATGAGAACATATGCCACATGTGTGTGGGTGCCCTAGAAGCCTAAGAGAGAGTATCTGTCCCTTGGAGGTAGAGTTATAAGCACCTGTGTACAGCCAAAGTGGGTGTTGAGAACCAAACTCCAGTCTTCTGCAAGAGCAGCAACAGTGTTACTGAGACATCCCTTCAGCCCAAGTTAGTTGTTAATATGGGAGAAACTGCACAATGCTAGACCAATTCCTCCTTCTAAATAACAGAGCAGCCTTCATCTGTATCACCCCATGTACATATCCTCAAAAGAGCAGGTGGGGTTGAACAAAGCCTGAATACAGAAGGATGAGACAAGTTGAGGTGTGTTGTTGCTCAGTGTAACAGCATAGTTGCTCAGTGTAACAGCACTATGGTTACAGGCCCTAATGAATCATACTGATGGCCTTGTCACTCTGATGAGATGAATTTACCAAATTAGTTTTAACTTAAATGGCTACTTATGATATCCCATATCTTAGTGCCACGTGAGAACTGCAGAGAAACTTCCTGAAAAGCTAGTGAGTGCTACTGTTTGTTGAATTAGCCTCTGTCCTTCATGCCAGTTCATAAAAATGCCAACAGAGATGCACAGGTAAGCAGATGTCCAGGACAGTCAATTCATTCCATTCATCTGCCCTCAGACACTAAGCAGCCACCATTTTCTAGGCTGGGAATCTGTGGTGACTGTATTCCTGGTTGAGGGGAATGTGTACCCAGTTCCATATCTCCAAAATGTATTCCAAATATGATGTCTCTGTCTTTTCTTTTCCCTGTGCCTTCTGAGGTGGGTCATGAGGAGTATTGTCCATTGATGAGCTAACTGAGTGGCCTGATTCACTGCTGCTGTCCTCTAATCCATTATTTAATTGGCCAGAAAATAAAACTTAAAATGTTTAATTGATCTGGTTACTACCTTACTTAAATCTCTTCAGACGAATATCTCAGCCATTACAATGACCTATGGAGATCCTTTGTGTCTAGAGTCCTGACACGTTTACCATGGTCATAACCTGACACCATCCCCAGGGATTAGAGTTCAGTCACATCAGTTTTTCCTGGGTCATCCCTTCAGAACCCCAAAATGCAACCAAGTCATGCCTGCTGTTTGCTCTGCATAGTCTGGAAATGGTGACTGCTCTTCATCCTTGACCTACTCTTTAATGATATCAGCTCAGATACACAGATGGGCGACCCCTTTTCAGCACTCATCGAACTCTGAAAATGCTCATGTGACTTCTGCCATTTGTTCTTAAGCAACAAGCAAGCTGGCCCTGCCTATCACATGTTTATGTTTCCCTTTTTTAGAATAAGTGTCTCAGTATGAATTCCACAGTGGCCTCAAGATTGCAATCCTCCTGAGTCAGCTTACCACATTGCAGGCATGTGCCACCACACCCAGCGCCTGTTCTTGGTTCTTGATTATATTCACAATGGAGACAATGGCTGAACAGGACCCTCACCAATTCTTCCTCAACAAATGGGAAATAATACTATTGCAAAACAAACAAACAAACAGAAACTATGTAGTTTTGTGCGGTAAGTGCTAGTGAAAATTCATTCATTCACAATAAGAAAATGGTAAGTACATACGAGGTATTCGACACAGTCAAAACATTACTGAATAAGAAGAGATGTCACTTCTTCTTTCGCCACCCTCTTCTCAATTCCACATGGCCATGGAGCAACATGGGTTGGTAGATGTCACCTGTTGATGGTGTAACTGTCTCTTCAACTGCATCCATCTTAGGAAAAAAGCTTTTCCTGCTTCAGGTCAAAAGCTAATTGAAGAGATAGACAGAGGTTAAACTAGGAGATAGAGATGTATACTCAATTTCAAGGGTGACATGATATGAGAATATTGCCTCAATTTTTCAATCAGAACACCATTCAGTTTATTTAGTGTTTAAACATAGCAGAAAAGTGGGGTCACTTAGAAAGCTGTACAGAGACACATTCAAGATGCTGGACTAAATAACTCTTACTGATGAGGAAAAGAAGAAAGCCTCAAACACACTGTCAGCTGTCTTACAGGAAAAGAAAATTGCTGAAAGTTGAGTGTTTCAGGTGAAAGCAAAGATCCATTTTAAATGTTTCATAAAGTGAAGGCCTGTGGCATGACTCTTGAGAATTGGCCACTGTAGTAGCTACATGGAGGTTACTGGTAATAGTAGTGATTTACAACATTTCAGGTCATTTACATTACCACCTGAAAAACTGGTGCAACTTTATAAGGAGACCTTAAAAATCAGTGTGTTTTCCATACACGGTGAGAGAGCTATCACAGTGAGAAGGCAGGGAGGGACTCTGTCCACCACGCTGGCAGCAGTGGCATGGAATGCCAAAGTCATATGCTACACTGTTAATGAAGTTTGAAAACGAGAGTTCTTAGCTGTTTAGTGAAGTCTTCCCCTTCCCTACAAGCCTCTGTGGTCACAGGTTGATAAAACAGATAGACTGAGCAGAACAGAAAAAGTCTCTCATAACTAGGACAAGAATGTATAAAGAGTTACAGACATGAATCTCCTATGTAGTCTAGGGCTTGTCTCTCCTGGCAGTACAAAGCCTGCTTTCCTGAGGGGACCAGCACTAAACATCATTAATATTCACTGCTTTTCGTGAAGCCAGTTAGTGGAGTTAAGAATTAGTTCACATGACAGCAAGTAAACAAGACAGAAGGCTTCCTGAAATCCACCAGTCTATCATGAGGTCAAGAATAGCTATTGGAAGAATATCTTTTCCAGTGAAGCCTTGATCGGGAAGTCTCAATGGAATGAATTTTTCTTTGTCCTTGGCACTAAAGACCAAAAATCGCTACCTCAGCTGGCAAACCAACCACTGACGTGTGAGGGATTCAGCAGTAGTCATGGTGAGTGCCCACTGTGATGTCAAGGTTCTAAGGCTCATGCCACAACAGACAAAGCAACACGTTTTTTTTATTCTTGATGTTCTTACATCTTTTCACTTTTCAAAATATTTTTGGAAAAAGTTTTAGGTTCTGAAGCAGTTGTGAGCAATCAGAGAGATCTTATCACTATTTATATGGGTTCAAATTAATAGTAAGCTGTATCCCATATCCTAGTACAAACTCTTAACCAGATCTCCAGAGCTATATTCTGTTGCTCACTCCACATCCTCCTCCACCTCCTTCTCCTCCTCCACCTCCTCCTCCTTCATAGATTTGTAGGTTCCTAGGATCCTCCTCCTCTTCTTCCTCTTCCACTTCATCCTCCTCTTCCTCCACCTCTTAGTCTTCCTTCTCCTCCTCCTCTTCTTTCTCTTCCTCCTCCACCTCCTCCCCCACATCCTTCTCCTCTTCCACAACCTCTTCCTCCTCCTCTTCCACCTCCTCCTTTTTGTCTTTATCCTCCTCCACCTCCTCCTGCACCTTCTCCTCCTCTTCCTCTTCCTCCTCCTCCTATTCTTCCTCCTCCTTTTCGTCTTCCAACTCCTCCTCTTCCCCTTCCACTCTTCATCTTCATCTTTCTCAACCAACTCCTCCTCTTCCTCCTCTTCCTCCTCCTCTTCCTCCAACTCCTCCTGCTCTACCTCCTCCTCCTTCTCCTCTTCCTCCTGCTTTATAGATTTGTAGGTTCACAGGTTCCTACTCCTCTTTTTCCTCTTCCTCCTCCATCTCTTCATCTTCCTCCTCCTCAACTACCTCCTCCTCCTCTTCATCTTCTGCCTCCTCCTCCTCCACCTCCTCCTCCTCTTCGTCTTCCTCCTCCTTCATATATTTGTAAGATAATTGGATCCTCCTCTCTTCTTCCTCTCCCTCCTCTTTCTCCTCCCCTTCGTCTTCTGCCCTCCTCCTGCCTCCTCCTCTTCCACTTCCTCCTCCTCCTCTTCCACCTCCTCCTCCTCTTCCTCCTATTCCTCATTATCCTCGTCTTCCTCCTCCTCCTATTCCAACTCCTCCTCCTCTACCTCCTCCTCTTCCACGTCCTCCTCCTCTTCTTTCTCCTCCTCCTCATCCACCTCCTTATTCACCTCCTCATCCTCCTCTTACTCCCCCTCTTCTTCCTCTTCCTAATCCTCCTATTCCTCTTACTTTATGCCTCCTCCACCTAGTTCTCCTCCTCTTCAGCTTCATCCTCCTCCTCCACATCCTCCTCCACCTCTAGCTCCTCCTCCCTTTCCACCTCGTCCTCCCCTTCCTCCTACTCCTATTCCTCCTCCTCCACCTCCTCTTCCTTCGTAGATTTGTAGGTGCATAGGATACTCCACCTCCTCTTCTTCTTTCTCTTCCTCCTAATCTTCCTAGTGTTTCTCCTCTTCCACCTCCTCCTTCACGCCCTTCTCTTCTTCCGCCTCTTCCTCCTCTTCCTCCTCCTAATATTCATCCTTTTCCTCCTATTTATCCTCCTGTTCATCTTCCACCTCCTCCTCCTCCACCTCCTCCTCCTCGTTATCTTCGTCCTTCTCTTCCACATCCACCTCTACCTTTTTCTCCTCCTCCACCTCCTCCTCCCTCACAGATTTGTAGGTTCATAAGATCCTCCTCCTCCTCTTCTTCCTCTTCCTCTTCCTCCTCTGCCTCTTCATCTTCCTCCTCCACCTTCTCCTCCACTTCCAACTCCTCCTCCTTTTCTTCTTTCCCCTCATCCTCCACCTCCTCCTCCTTCATAGATTTGTAGGTTCATAGGATCCTCCTCCTCCTCTTCTTTCTCCTCCTCTTCTTCCTCTTCCTCTTCCTCCTTCCTCTTCCTCCTCCGCCTCTTCATCTTCCTCCTCCACCTCCTCCTCCTCTTCCACCTCCTCTTCCTTGTCTTCTATCCCCTCATCTTCCACCTCCTCCTCCAACTCTTCCACAACCTCCTCCTCCTCTTCCACCTCATCCTTTATTCTTTCTCCTCCTCCTCCTCCTCCTCCTCTTTCTATTCCTCCTCTTCATCTTCTGACTCATTCTCTTCCACCTCCTCCTTCTCTTTGTCTTCCCCCACCTTCTTCCTCCTCTTTACCAGTAAGGAAGTAATGATTGCTGAGAAACATCTTAAAAATGTTCAACATCGCTAATAATTAAGGAAATGGAAATTAACACCACACTAAGGTATCATCTCACTCCAATAAGACTACCCAAGATCAAGAAAACAAGACACCAAATGCTGGAGAGGTTTTGGTGAAAGGGGAACACTCATCCCCTGCCGTTGGAAATGTAAACTGGTAAACCTCTGTGGAAAGCAGTGTGGAGAATCATTAAAAATCTAAAAATGACCCTACCACCTGACCCATACCAGTCCTGGGTATATACCCACAAGACACATCCTACCATAAAGATACATGCACAGATATTTTTATTGCAGCTCTATCACAATAGCAAAGAGCTGGGACCAACCCAAATGCCCCTCAACTGCTGACTGGGTAACAAAACTATGGTACACATACAAAATGCATTTCTATGCAGCATTAAAGAAAGCTGACATCAAGAGGTTTGCTGGAAAATGGATGGAATTCGAAGCCATTATGCTAATTGAAGTAACACAGTCCCAGAAAAAAAAGGCTAATGGTTTTCCTCATTTGTGGATGCTAGCACCGAATCCCCAGTTGGCAGGCAAACTGAGCAACTTTATTATCATATTTTATTGTATCTGAAAGCAATTCCAATTGGGAATTGAATATCTGTGCTATTCCAATGGGAATCTCTTAATGGGTTCTATAATTGTCCTACCACATGTATTCACACATTGTAATTACCATATATGAATGGAAGAAATGTATTCACATTCTATTCATAATTCTTTTTACCTGCGTGCAGATTTACTGCTGAAATATGCATCTTTAAATGTGTTTACGAATTAATCTATAGATTAATTTCAGAATTGGTAATTTTGATTTATATGTGGAGTGTATATATGCATATTTTGGAATAATATAAAATTAAAGGGGACAAAAATAGAGAGAGAAAAACAATAAAAACACAAAAATAGAGAGAGAAAAACAACAAAAAATTATGCATTGAAAAGGTTATAAAAGACTGAGAAAAAGATGCAAGAAGTGAGTTAACATATATATCAGAGTCCGTGAGCTCTGGTAGGGGGCAGGGGGATGTAAGGGGTAGGTATGAATGGGGGCATGAGTCTAGATTTGATTCAGAAATGTTGTACGAAATGCACTCAATAAAAATTAATTAAAAAAATACATCCCTACAGATGGTGAATAAGGGCCACACCAGATTCCATAGTCAGTGTCAGGCATGGGAAATCTCCCTTGAACTTTCTGATCAAAGAAGTCCAAGAGACACTCTAAACATTATAGGCATTCAACTTTACCCTTTATTGCATCTCAAGACTTGAAAGCAAGACTACTGAGGAAGGCACCATATGCTGAGCTTAGGTCTCCTGACACAGAAGAATTGATCTGCTGCTTACCTGAAAAAATTGACGGCTTGCTCTCATATTTTTAATTTTCTGTGCAAGCTGCCAATGAATAAAAGTCATCAACAGAGCTGGGCGGGGTGGCGTACGCCTTTAATCCTACCACTTGGGAGGCAGGGGCAGGCTGATCTTTGTGAGTTCAAGGCCAACCTTGTCTACAATGTGAGTTCCAGGACAGTTGGGGCTACAGGGAGACCCTGTCTTGAAAAGACCAAAAAAAAGGCATCAACAGTCCTTCCCAGCTGAACAGACTGCAAAACACAGGAGTGACCAGTCTGAGGATCTATCCCTATTGTTCAGTAGGGCCTTTGCTTTTTGGTCTTTTTTTGAGATATGGTCTCCCTTTACCCCTTCCTGGCCTGGAACTCACTATGTAGATGAGGATATCATTGAACTCACTAATTAGACCAGGATATCCTTGAACTCACAGACAACTGATTGCCTCTAACCCCAAGTGAGTGCTGAATCAAGTGCCTGTGCCACCAAGCCTGGCAATAATATCACTTTTACCTTAACAGAATCTAGTAATTATCTAATTGGTCTTATGTACTGATCAATGGGGATGAAATTGAGCCTGATCTGGGAATCTAGCTAACAGCTCATGTATGAAGAGTCAAAGACCATAGTGGAAAACCTACTACCTACCTTTTTCATAAATTAATATATTTTCCAAGTCTACTCTATCTATAAGAATACTTATTCTTATAGATAGTGTGGCTCTCATCCATCAATAATGAAGCTTCTTTTCTCCAACCCATTGAGGATACTAGGTGTCCTAGTTTGTCTTCCATTCCTGTGACAAAACACTCTGACAGACACCAACTTGGGGAAGAAAGGGTTTATTCGGCTTACATCACCTGGTTCACAATTCATCACTCAGGGAGCCCAAGGCAGGAACTCAGGGGAGGAACCTGGAGGCAGGAGCTGAAGCACAGGCCATGGAGGAATGCTGTCCACTGGCTTGCTCCCCTGGCTCATGCCCAGTCTGCCTTCTTATATGGTACACAACAACCTGCCCAGGGTGGCACTATTCATTGTGGGATGGGCCCTCCCACATTGCCTGACAATCAACACAATACTCCACAGATGCGGCCACAGGCTAATCCAATGGAACCAATTCCCCAATTGAGGCTCCCTCAACCCAGGTGTGTCAAGTTGACACTAACGCTATCCAGAAAAATTGACCCCTTGTCAACTTGACACACAAAACACATCACTATTAAACCACCACCTTTCCAGTTCTTATCCCCAAAGTATGATGTTAACATTAATCACAACCTAGGACAGTACAACCTTAAAAGCCCCACAGTCCTTAAAATGTCCAAACAC